>BLSH010451656.1:925570-947984 GCA_018402905.1 Glandirana rugosa
AAAAAAAAAAAAAAATAAAAAATATTCATTACCGCCGCTAGACGCTAAAAATCGCCATGACGCTATAACCCCGTCTGTACAGCCTGGTAAAACTGTGAAAAAACCCTGGTAACCGTAAATATATCGCTAGTCACGATATTTTTACGTGACTAATGACACATTTACGGTAACCGTCACTTCCCCAATTGGACGTCCCCCGCGAGATTCCTAATTGACACAAGGGACCCGCACAAGATTGACACAAACCCGATGGGATCGACCCCTTCCCTTCACTAGTGTCGAAGGTACATCTCCTTCCGACACTAGTGTCGGGAAGGGGGAGAGTGTCTTGACTCCAGACACAAATGAATGTGCCTGGAGGCAAGAAAGTCACGCCACCCCCGTAGCGCCCATCGGCCGCCGCTAGCTCAGGCGCCGTGGGCGAGGGACCGCTATATAAATGCCAATGGTCCCAAAAAAGTGTCAAAATGGTCCGACATGTCTGCCCCAATATCGCAGTACCGCTAAAAATCGCAGATCGCCGCCATTACTTATAAAAAATAAAAAAAAAAAAAAAACCCCAAAAATGAATTCTCATCATCCGTAAACGCGACCACTTTTGCGCAAACCAATCAATAAACGCCGATTGCAATTTTTTTTATCGCAAATATGAGGAAGAATATAAATCGGCCAAAACTGATGAAAAAAAATGTATTTTTGTATTTTTTTTTTGGATTTGTATTTTAGCAAAAAGTAAGAAATTTGGGTTTTTTTGCAAAATTGTCGCTCTTCTTTTGTTTATAGCGGCGATCAGAAAAGACGCAGCGATGATCAAATACCACCAAAAGAAAGCTCTATTTGTGGGAAAAAAGGACGCAAATTTTGTTTGGGTACAACGTCGCACAACCGCGCAATTGTCAGTTAAAGCGACACAGCGCCGAATCGCAAAAAGTGCTCTGGTCCTAAAGTGTGAAATCCGAAGCAAGCAAAATCCTTTCTTGTATTAAGAGAGGTATGGACTCCAGAGATAGAGACATCATTTTGCCCCTGTACAAATCATTAGTAAGATCTCATCTGAAATATGCAGTTCAGTTTTGGGCACCAGTTCACAAAAAGGATATTGGGGAACTGGAGAAAGTGGCAACCAAATTCATAAGAGGCATTGAGAAGCTCAGCTATGAGGAATCTTTTTTCAAACATTGTTTTCTGGTAATGTGACTACAAAACACCCCCTATGTGTTATAGAAAATAGAAGAAGGGGGATGTTCTGTAGTCCCCACAAACTTCTTGTCTGAAGGCGACAACTCTGCTTCTACATAGAAATGGTACAGTGAGTGAACGTTCTCACCCTACCAAAGGAATTGTTTTACTGTCTGGATCACCAGGTATAAATATAGGAAAAAAAGGCTTGAAAAAATAAACTCGTTCCATCACCACACCTAGAGCACTAGCACTAGTACAACTATTAAACTGCAATATATGACATTTTTGTTCTTGGGTTTAGCTATGCTTTAAATGAGAAATCCACCCCTTATTTTTAGGATGTGTGTTGGAGGTGATGACATATAAATACCTTCTGTTTTCAGAAGGATCTGCTGTGGATCAGTAGATGACTTTTTCGGTCCTTTAAGCCCACCTAACCATAACCTGTCTGGGTATACTTTTTCATTGTGCATCAACAATGATAGGTATTTGGTATGTTTATATAATGCAGCTACTGTATAATTTCTTGCAAATACCTTTTTGAAAGTGCTAAAATGTAAAGGCTGTTTTCTCTGTGTCATGCCCTCAGGCCTACTGACTACGCACTACAAGGTCAGTGACAAAGAAGGAAGGATAAAAGCCTCTTGTGAAGTGGGGTCAGTTTCCTTAACCTCTGCACAGGCAGAAAAATCTATGCTGGAAAAGACATGTAGACAGCTGAAAGTCTTGGCTACTTGGGGAACAAGTCTCTACATGTTTACATAAGCAGTAGCCATGCTTTTTCTCCATACTGAGAAAGGTATGTAGGCTATCCTAAGAAAAACAAAGAAATAAGCTGCACTCGGTTAACCCTGCATGTTTGTCAGGTATACCGGCTAAAAATAGAAGGAAATAGCTTGGTAAACATTTCACGATGTGTCACTGTGCGAAGGCCGAAGAATGTGAGACCAAAGTATGGTTTTCTAATCTGCTTCTAGTTATTAGCTCACCTGTCTTACTTCCTACTTTCCCCTATGCCTAATCTATCATATATTCCAGCAGCCACAAAATTCTGTGAAATGGAATTGTCCTATGTTTTGAGTCCAAAACGCAAAAGACTTGTGAAAATAGACATGTTAAAATATATATGATGATACATTTTAGTCATACAGCAGGTAACTGAACACGCCACCATTTTTCTAGGTAAATATATTTCTAAAAGTGCTGTTGACATGAAATTTTTCACCACATGTCGGTAACAACCCATGCAATCCATACATACAAAGAAACCAAAACAAATACGTTCAGAAATTAAGTTATGTGTAATAAAATGGAATGAAAAGGGGAAAAACTATTAAACACATGAAAAAAGGGAGGTGCAAAAAGGCATGGAAAGCCAAGACACCGGCTGAAATCTATCTATTATTTCAGGTACTTATATAGCGCCGTCAATTTACATATACATTGTACATTCACATCAGTCCCTACCCTCAAGAAGCTTACAATCTAAGGTCCCTAACTCACATTCATACATACAAATACTAGGGGCCAATTTAGACAGGAACCAATTAACCTACCAGCATGTCTTTGGAGTGTGGGAGGAAAACGGAGTACATGGAGGAAACTCACACAGGCACAGGAAGAACATGCAAACTCCAGGCAGGTAGTGTCATAGCTGGGATTCAAACCAGCGACCCTTTTGCTGCTAAGCGAAAGTGCTAACCACTACACCACTGTGCTGCCCAATTAAAAAGCAATCCTGCCCTAAGTCAGTGCAAATTAATATCAGCTGGTTCAGTCCCAACTGATGGCCTATAAAAAGGTATCTCATTACCAATGTGTGACACAAGAAACATCTCATGATGGGTAAAAGCAAAGAGCTCTCTTAAGACGTTCGCAACCTTATTGTTGCAAAACATACTGATGGCATTGGTTACAGAAGGATTTCTAAACTTCTGAATGTTCCAGTGAACACTGTTGGGGCCATAATCCAGAAGTGGAAAGAACATAATTTCACCATAAACTGGCCACGACCAGGTGCTCCTTGCAAGATTTCTGACAGAGTGAAAAGAATTATCAGAAGGGTTGTTCAAGAGCCAAGGCACTTGTGGAAAGCTTCTGAAAGACCTGGAATTAGCAGGTACAATTGTTTCAAAGAAAACAATAAGTAATGCACTCAGCCGCCATGGCCTGGATGCACACTCACCATGCAAGACTCTATTGCTGAAGAAAAAACATGTTGAAAGTCCTTTAAAATTTGCTGCACAACATTTAGACAAGCCTGTGAAATACTGGGAGAATATAGTCTGGTCGGATGAGACCAAAATTGAACTCTTTGGATGCCATAATACACTCCATGTTTGGAGGTCAAATGGCACTGCACATCACCCCAAAAACATCCCCCTACCAACAGTGAAGTTTGGAGGTGGGAACATCATGGTGTGAGGCTGTCTTTCAGCAGCACTGACAAACTTCATATAACTGAAGGAAGGATGAATGGAAAAATGTACCATGACATTCTTGATAAAAATCTACTGCCATTTACCAGGATGATGAAGATAATAACTAGAGTGGACATTTCAGCAAGATAATGATCCCAAAGACAAAGCCAAGCAAACGCTCAACTGGTTTCAAGGAAAAAAAATAAAGCTGCTAGAATGGGCCAACCAATCACCTGACTTGAAACCAATAGAAAATCTATGGAAAGAACTAACGATCAGAGTACATAGAGGAGGCCCACAGAACTTTCAAGATTTGAAGACTGTTTGTGTGGAAGAATGGGCCAAAATTACACCTGAGCAATGCAAGCTACTAGTTTCTCCATACAGGTGTCTTGAAACTGTCATTACCAACAAAGGATTTTGTACAAAGTTTTAAATAAGTTTCAGTTAGCGTGTTCAATACTTTTTCCCTGTGTCATTCCATTTTATTACACATAACTTAATTTCTGAACTCGAACCCTGCATTGGTCCCTGCTCTCGAGGAGCTTACAATCTAATCTTACTATCTCACATACCAGGACAAATTTAGACAGTAGACCTACCAGCGTATCTTTGGAGTATGGGAGGAAACTGGAGCATCCGGAGAATATGCAAACTCCATGCATGTTGGGATTTGGACTGATGGCCCCAAATGCTACAAGGCAGAGGTACTAACCACTAAGCCACTTTACTACTCCACAGTTTTAACAAAACTCTTTCCTATAGCACTTTAAACAGTTACTGTAGGAGCTCATCTCTCACTGGTGTATCCAAATCAGAAACGTAAGAATGGTCAAGCATTTTAAGGAATTGATTGATTCTCTCATCCATGCTAAACAGTGCGAATTGATATACCTTCTGTTGCTGCCCATTGTATTTTGACAGCTGGCATCGTCGGCTCTCAGAATACCCGAACCGTGGCTGTAGCTGATTGGGTGCAGCCACTATTTGGCTAACATTTTTCACCCAGCATCTTCAGAAGAATGTCAGGCGGAGTGGTGCCACCAGGGAACCAACTTAAAGCCAGGAAAATAACTGAAGGAAATATCAATGCATCAATGCACACCATATAATAAATAGTAAAAGAACTACATGGGGTTTAAGCAGGAATTTGTTATTTTTGTTCCTTGAATAACAATGTTGTCATTCGTATTTGTCAAATTTGAAATGGCCTATGTAATGCCGGTACACACGATGAGATTATTGGGTGAATGATCGTCCGTTTTTTTTCACATGCTAATCTCAGATCAAATCAGAAGAGTTTACTTTAGTCACGAAAATTCTCGCACGACAGAATAAAAAATCTGAAGCGATGTGATGTGTTGTAGGTACCGTGCGAGAACGTTTTTCCTGCATGTCCGATCTTGTCCGGACAGAAAACATCAGATGAGCTGTCATGATTGGCTCTCGAAAGCTCTGTACTAACGATCTGATTATCGTATGATCGATTCGAAAGCGGTATCTTCCATACGATTTTCTGATGATGTGTACGGGGCTTAAGATTACCTATACAACATTTTCTTGATGATGATCAAATGATGAAAACTGCATTCTCAAATTCACTTTCCACTTTACAATTCTGTAAATTAGTGCTATTTTCATGAATGGATTGCACGTTTGCGTGTTTGTTTGTGGACCTGCAGAAATATGTTTGTCCAATCTGATGCTTATGTAGCAGTACCCCCGTAGGGGCTGCTCAATGTTGTGGCCCACCTGTCACCCTGCCCAGCCAGGCATTCACTTCCCAATCACCTTGGAAACAATGAGCAGTCCATGTGCTTGTTTTGTATTTTTATTGGACTATTGGACTTGGATGGGGAAAGGAATTTATGGGATGATGACCATTGATAATTGTAACTGTTTGGTTGGGACAAATATGTACACTCTTTGTACACACCTCCTCAGTCTCCTCCAGCACAAACTTGCTTGCAGACCGTTACTCTCTCTTCCTCCAGCACAACACTTCTCTCCCAGGTGCAGCTAGCACGTGGTTAGGCCTGCTGGCTTCAGCCAGGCCTTAGCAGAATGCCCCATTGCAGGGAGGGACTGTGGGCCTGTTTTTGTTGTAGTATTAGAAAGTCCTGGTGCTAGATGCACTATTGGTGGACTACTGATCCGTCAGCCCTCTTTAGGCCCTGCCAGCCCTCCTGGCTACAGCTGCCCGACTCTACTGCCCACGACACCACAGTCCTCTGCACTGGCTCTGCACCCATCCCAGACGGCATCTTCTCAGTCCTCTCAGGCGTGCCTCCCCAGTCCTCTCCACTGTGCATGTTACACTCACCAGCCCTCCTGGCTGTGACCGGTGGTTCCCTCCTGGAAACTTGCCCAGCAGTACTCCCTGCTGTCCTCTTGCTCCTCCCTGTACTTCCTATCCAGGACACCTTGGTAGGTTGTGAGAGGGTCCTGTCGGGACACAAGCCCGGGCCCAAGGTTATCCCCCCTTCCCCCAGACTGGGGAGCTCCATCAAAGGCCCCTACAGCCTAGTACTCCATCTCCAGTTCTTCCACCCAAACTCTCCTCCCCAGCTGTGCTGACCCTGAGTATTTGAGGAGGCCTGCCTTCTGCCAATCCGAGGTCAGGATTGGGCTCCTCAGAATACCCCAGATGACTCCACCTCCCCTCCCAGCTCTCTTTCTAGCATCTTCTAGAAAGAAGTGGGAGGTTCTGATGACATAATCTGTGAGTTACCCAACACTACTCTGAGCCACTGCCAGCCCAACAAACCAAAACAAACAGGCCTAGCTGCCAGCTAGGCCTGTGTAAATTTACCTATCCCTACCAAAAAAAAAAACTCACTCTAGCACCTCCTTAGGTAGAGGATGCTACACTTACATCTGCCTGCTGCTAGCTAACAATCACAAAAAGTTGAAGTAGCCCAAGGATTTCTGGTTATTTAATTGATTATTCATGTTAAATTAATATTTCCTATCCTATTGAGACAACATCTGTCTTTTATATAATATGTTCTCAGGAAAAGTGCCCAAAATAAATGGTATGTGAGTTTGTTTGTTATATTTTTATTTACTGGCTTTTTTTTCAGTAATAGTCACGTTTTATTGTTTTAAATTCTATCACTATTAGAGTAATGCTGCCATAGATGGCTCAAATGCCATTCATTACTGCCAATTCAGCCAAAAGTGGAGCCGTGGGAGGCCCTGCAAGCACCACCGAGCTCAGCAAAAGTTGATTTAAAAATCCATTGAACACGGTGGAAAATGATTTGCTGCCGGCCTGCCTGAATAACTAAACAGTGACTGTATCTAATAGGTCACTGTCCAGTTATTCAGGTAGCCACAGCACTCATAGCTGTCTGAATACAATAGCCTGCAGTGGAAATTCCTCCATCCACACTGTTAGCATAGGTAAGAAAATCTAGCCTTGTAGGGCTAGAACTTTACCCATAACAACTTGATAAAAAATAATGTTCTTTAGCAAGGAATATACATTGCACATTAATAACTATGCTACCTGTGAAAGACCACCTGGTACACCGCCTGAGCGCCTCCGACAAAAAATACAGCTTCCTCCACTCTGGAAAAAGGAACCAGGTATTATAGCTGAGAATTGCACCCAAGAACAAGAGAACATTAGCTTAGGAGCAAATTGTAGTATCAGTAATATCAAACAGTAATATCATCAGTATACTGTTTCTAACAGTACATCTAATGAACAGCTAGCAGTAACCTAAGTAACAGTGATCCAATTAACAGTAAGCTAATCAACAGCCAAGCACCCACGTGGGCAGGGAGCCCATCCAGACAGTGCAGCACACAAAGTAGATTACGCATGCTGTCTTTCAGGTGTTTGGCTTTCACTTGTGTAACCTGTCCGCTAGAAAAGTCGAACTTAATAGATTTCTTGAGGGAGATTGTTGATAAATATTTATTCAGAGAATTAGTCCAAGCCACGCTCTCAGCATTCATCACATTGTTGTCCATCATTAGAGATGGTCATCAGGCTCACCAAAACAAATGTCCCCATTGGAAGATTTCCAGTTTACTGTTGACAACCCAAAATGTCTTTCATTCTCAATGATAACTGTAAACAAGACAAATACAGAGGGGGAATCTAATGAGAGCACAGACAGTAATAAAAACCTCAGGATTTTAATGAAGACATGTTGAAAGAGCAATGTACAGATATGAGGAGTAAACCACAACACACCAATGTTTTGGGACCACGGTGCACCCCTTTCTCAAAGGGACAGACAGCAATGAGTGAAACAAACCACATACATCTATACACTTTCTGTTAGGGAAAGTTCCCCTTACCTGTGCAGACACAACGTGAAAAACGTGCTTTCACAGCAGAGCCCTGTGTGCTGGATGCCGGTAAAAGTGGCACTCTATGGATAAAACTGGAGCCAGAACTCATCATGCATTTTAAACACTGGGAGTCATAGGCACCACCCAGTCATAGGATCCAGTCAGTGACTGAGGGTGTATCACTGTATTTAGGTCCTAGTCATCACTAGGCACCATCCAGTCTTGGGACCCAGTCACTGAATGAGGGTGTATCATTGTATTTAGGTCCTAGTCATCACTAGGCAGCACCCAGTCTTGGGACCCAGTCAGTGAATGAGGGTGTACCACTGTATTTAGGCCCTAGTCATCACTAGGCACCACCCAGTCATGGGATCCAGTCAGTGAATAGTGGTGTATCACTGCATTTAGGTCCTAGTCATCATTAGGCAGCACCCAGTCTTGGGACCCAGTCAGTGAATGAGGGTGTACCACTGTATTTAGGTCCTAGTCATCACTAGGCACCACCCAGTCATGGGATCCAGTCAGTGAATAGGGGTGTATCACTGCATTTAGGTCCTAGTCATCATTAGGCACCACCCAGTCTTGGGACCCAGTCAGAGAATGAGGGTGTATCACTGTATTTAAGTCCTAGTTATCACTAGGCACCACACAGTCATGGGATCCAGTCAGTAAATGAGAGTGTACCACTGTATTTAGGTCCTAGTCATCGCTAGGCACCACACAGTCATGGGATCCAGTCAGTGAATGAGAGTGTACCACTGTATTTAGGTCCTAGTCATCGCTAGGCACCACCCAGTCATGGGATACAGTCAGTGAATTGGGGTGTACCACTGTATTTAGGTCCTAGTGATCACTAGCCAACACCCAGTCATGGGATCTAGCGAACAAGGGAATGAACTTAGCAGCGCCCAGCAGCAGTCTCTAAACTTTTGGATGTCTACAAAGGGAGACTTTTACTGGTAAATAACATACATACATTACATTACATACACCTGTAATCTTATTGGAGGATTTATGTTAAAATGAATGAACCGGGTCTCTTTAATGCACAGCCTGTGATATCTGTTATGCACATTGCAGGTCTCTTTAATG
Organism: Glandirana rugosa; assembly: GCA_018402905.1. Lineage (NCBI taxonomy): Eukaryota > Metazoa > Chordata > Amphibia > Anura > Ranidae > Glandirana > Glandirana rugosa. The sequence goes on from BLSH010451656.1 coordinate 934,573, forward strand.
CACAGCCTGTGATATCTGTTATGCACATTGCAGGTCTCTTTAATGCACAGCCTGTGATATCTGTTATGCACATTGCAGGTCTCTTGCTATCCAGATATTTGTACAGGCCATGCAGACCTGAAGAAGACAAGCCTACCAGCTCAAGATCATTCAATGGCTTCCTCTCAGAGGGCTTCATTGCTCCAAAGACCATAGACACCACAGTCCATAGGAGGTCGTTTTGACCAGTACCATTCTTATTTAAAAGGAAAAGAGCAGGACTTTTCCTGGTCAATAAAATAATATTTCTTGACTTTTTTATGTATCTCGCTCTGTCTAAGAAGAAAACCATGCTACTGTTGAATAATTCTCCTTTGTCCAATAAACTGTACAATGAATGAACATTTTTACTCCACTTCCCCTCTTTCCTCCCACAGAAACTAACAAGCAAGAGACATAGATGCCAATATTATCTGTCAAAACTTACAGTAGAAGTGTGCTGAGAGAGGAGCTTCTGACCTCCTTTTGAAGATGCTAGCTGGCATCCTGTTTTGTTAACCCAGTAGCCAGTAATCAGGATCAAGTATACAGATGAATAAAGTCAGAGAAAAGGTAGAAATGCTTATTTCCATGCTTTTTCTCAGTCAGTCAGCGACTCAATAAGCTATTTTCTGGGATGAGCATGCATTATTTCCAGATTTTTCTCATGACGGGTTAGCGTTAAAGTTCTGTTGCACATTTCACATGTTAGTAGGTAGTACAGCAATGTGAAACACAGACAAGGAAACATAAGAGTGGTACAGGATTTACTGTATGAGCAATCAAAGAGGTTGGAAGATGCTCCACCAAACTTGAAGTGTTCTTTGTCACACGGAGTATATGATTTAACATGATGTCAGCTTTGATGTAAACTTCAAATCTACATTTTAACCAACTGTTAGTCTTTAGGCAGATGTGTAAATTGGTGTGCTTGCATAAATAGCATCTATCCCATTGTCTATCCTGAGCTGTACCAATGTTTATGTGATCCTTACGTTAATTGGGCAATTATAAACCCACATACTAGTGCAATTTCTCAAAGGGTAACAAAGCTTGTTCATGTTGACTATGCTAATTGGTCGTCATACAAAAAATGGTAGAGATGCTGCCTGTAAAGGCCTATACACACGATCAGAAAATCGTACGAAAAATACTGCTTTCGAAGTGATCGTACAATAATCTGATCATTAGTACACAGCTTTCGAGAAATGATCACGACAATTCATGCAAAATTATCCAACAAACGTAGAAAAAATTTTCATACGATACCAGATCGTAAGATTTTCATTTAACCACTTGCCGACCACCAGCCACAGTTATACGCAGCTGCATGAAATGATGTACTGGTACAGTGATTCATGCAGTAGCATTTGTGGGTGCGTGATCATTCCCCGCAGAGACAGAATGGGGATCTGCCGAAGTAAACAAGGCAGAGCTCCGTTCTGACAGGGGATTACACTGAGATCTTGTCTTTCTGCTCTGCAAGCCCATACAGTTAATAAACACACCCAGGGAACCAGTTAACCCCTTGATCGTGCCTGATGTTAAGCCCTTCCCTGCCAGTGTCATTAGTACAATGTAAATGCATATTGTTAGCACTGATCACTGTAATAATGTCACTGGTTCCCAAAAAAGGGTCAAAAATGTCAGTTAGGTGTCTGATCTGTCCGCTGCATTGTCACAGTCCCGATAAAACTCACTGATCGCCGCCATTACTGGTAAAAAAAAAAAATGCCATAAATCTATCCCCTATTTTGTAGACGCTATAACTTTTGCGCAAACCAATCAATATATGCTTATTGGAGGTTTTTTTTTTACCAAAAACATGTAGCAGAATACATATTGGCCTAAACTGGTGAAGAAAGTCTATTACATTTTTTATTGGGTGTGTTTCATAGCAGAAAATAGAAAATATTGTTTTTTTTTTTTTTCAAAATTGTAGCTATTTTTTTCTTTATAGCGCAAAAAATAAAAACCACACAGGTGATCAAATACCACCAAAATAAAGCTCTATTTGTGGGAAAAATTACATTAATTTTATTTGGGTACAGCATCGCACGACCGTGCAATTGTCAATTAAACTAACGCAGTGCCGTATCACAAAAAATGGCCTGATCATTAAGGGGGTAAAACCCTCCAGGGCTGAAGTGGTTGATCAGCACAGTTTTAATCCGAAAATACAATACAAATACAATACAACACATTACATCACTTCCAGATTTTTATTCTGTTGTATGAGAATTTTCATAACTTTAGTAACCTCTTCATTTTCAATATGCAGACTAGAATGTGATCATTTGTCCAATAATCTCATTGCGTGTACCAGGCACAAGCCCTCCAAAGGCATAGAATCTTCACTTGTGGCTGCTGCAGCCTGCATTACTATGCCCAAATTCATCAACTTTTATGTTTGTATATATTTGTGAAAACCTAATAAGCAATAGGGCCATCTTGGCCCTTCAGAGCAGCTCCAGTCTCTCTAAGAATTCTGTCATATAAGCCCTGAATTCTAAATGGATTTTATGCTAATATTCAAGAAGTAAGCCCTCCTGTTTCTTGACTGATGAAGAGGTGATTGTAGCCGTATTAGTGCAATTGTGCCAGAGAAAATTGAGTATTGTCCGTGATACTTTTTTTATTTGCACTAACACAATTTTTCAGGACAAGCTTTCGGGGTGTACCCCCTTCTTCAAGGTCCAAGCACTACTGATTCACAAAAGTTTTGGCAGAATGTTAAAAAAAAATACAAATATTATCGCTATATTGATGATCTCTTTTTGATATGGACTGAAGGTGAAAAAACTCTAAAACAGTTTTTCTCATTGATCAACACCTTTTACCCATCTATCAAACTAAAAATGGATTATTCAAACACACATTTCAACTTCCTAGACACCACAGTATAAATCAGGGATGACAAGCTTCACACTTCGATACACAGAAAACCAACTGACCGATACAGCTATCTCCATAGTTCCAGTTTTCCCCCCCAACACACTAAATGGGCCATCATACACAGCCAGGCCATCAGATACCACCGAATATGTTCAGACCCAGAGGACAGAGATAAACATTTCAGAACACTGGCAGACTCCTTCCATAAGAAAGGGTACAAAGACAAAACCATCAACAACAGCATAAACACGGCTTGAAAACCCACAGAGAAAATCTCCAATACCAAGAGAAAAAAAAACAAATAACTGTGTACCTCTAGTCGCCACATACAACCCAGCACTAGAAGGGATAAAAAGATAATCAATGATTTACAACCCATTATAACAGAGGATTAAACTCTGAAAGAAATATTCCAACAACCCCCAATATTGGCTTTCAGACAACCACCCAACCTCAGACATAAACTAATCAGTAGTAAACTTCACTCTGATTATGAAGTCACGAATAATGGAAGCAAACCCTGTAATAAAAAACACTGCAAACTGTGCAATCAGATCAATCAATCTAGAAGGGTCACACACAAATGGAACCTTCAATATCATGGGATCATACAGCTGTACCCCTAGAAATGTTGTGTACCTCATTCAATGCAAAAGGTGCAGGAAAGGATCTTATGTTGGGGAAACAGGACAGAAATTACAAACAAGGATGAATTTACACAGACATTCCATCAAGGAACATGAAGAAGACAGTTTCTGCACACCTGTGGGACATAACTTCTCACAACCGGACCACACTATTGAAGACCTCAATGTCTTAGCTCTTAAAGGGAATTTCAGAACTATCCAGGAAAGGAAAATATTTGAACTAAGAGTGATACTTCTTTTTGACACAAAAAATAACGGCTTAAATTTGGATATAGGTTTCCTCACCCATTACACTACACTTTCATGACCCCCTCTGTGACTGTCACCCCCCCCCCCCCAGTTTATAGCGCCCCCTCTGTCTTATCTCAGTGACCCTGCTGCTAGCTTTATTAACATCATCACATACATTGGGTTGTGTGTGTGTGTGTGTGTTTGTTTTTCCTTTTTTTTCCTTTCCCTCAGAGATTTTTTTTAACATTCTGCTAAAACTTTTGTGAATCAGTACTGCTTGGACCTTGAAGAAGGGGATACACCCCAAAAGCTTGTCCTGAAAAGTTGTACGTTAGTGCAAATAAAAAAAGAATCACGGACAGTACTCAATTTTCTTTAACTGATGAAGGAAGCTGAAAAGCAATTTACACTCTTAGCCTTAGATAGTCCTGTAGGTTCCTATCCATGAATTGGTGAATTAAATGGTCTTGAAATACACTTTATATTCATGCTAGTGTTTATTAAACCCTTCTGAATTATATGTCTGATATATGTGGATTTATTATCATCCTATCATTTTGGACCATTATTCGGGAATAGTAGTTACACCTATTCAATAACCTTAGCTGTTAGATGAGGTGGAGAGGAATCATGGAACCTCTTCAATCCCACCAGACGGATGTTCCTTATTACAGATCACTTACCATTTTTAACCGTTAATAGCAAAACCTATGGATTTGTTGAAAGCATCCTTTAGTGTTCCGTAATTGCAAACTAGTCAAGTGTCACGACTTTGTACTACCTATGTTAAGTTATGTTTCCTTCTGTGCTGCCTATGGATGCAAGTGGTTTTAAAATGGCAGCCTTGACAGTTTTTGTTGAGATCAGGTCATGGAGGTGCTGATTCATACGTTTATGTCAGGACATCTTTTTTTTACTTACTCATTAACTATGGACACTGATAAATATAAAACTTGAACAAAAGAAAAACCTGTGATTGGGAGGAGATGGAGTGCTACCAAACCAAATTAGTTTGTCAGTAGTTTGTCTATTGCTGTTAATGCTTAAAGTACTAATATAGGCCATGTTTCCTGCGTAGCAATTTTTATCTGTTTAGAGTAAAGTACTAATGTAGCACTGTTATGACTACTTCCATATGTGCAGAGAATTTTTGGAGGATATTTATAATCATCATAATATGCTTACTCAGAGGAATGCAGTCACCCCTGAAATATGCATTTTTTTTCTTTCTTATTTTTATCTTAGGAAAGTGGTTTTGTTGGGAATTTATGTAGACTCACTGATATAAGACACAGCAAAATATTCGTTTTGCCATAAAAAACAAACCAGTGACCTTAGTGTCCTGAATTGTATATTGCTTTCAGTAAACATGGAATGACTATCTCTTAATGTCCCCAGGGAAAGGTCTCCATTCATCTGCAAACTCTCAGAATTGTCTGGGATTGCACCACAAGCTATGGAGATACCTTAATTAACATCTGTTCCCCCAAGCTGTGTCTGTGAACTCTCCCTAAACTTCAGCTATGTTTCATTCTGGATGTTATCCAACACTTCTTAGATCAATGCCTGCAACAAACAGCACGGATGCATACATCTCTGATAGAATTTATGTTTTCAGAAATAAGAGTGTAAAACAGAAGCAGATTACTGCTGGTTTTCTAATAATTCCAATCTCTCCATCCAAAAAAAGGGATTCTATTAATGTGGATGTTTATTGGTGTTTTTTTGCAAAAAAAAGGAGATGCATGGTAATCATGGCCTGATTTTAGCATAGCCAGTTCAGGCTGTGCCCTAGACCAGTGTTTCTCAACTCCAGTCCTCAAGGTGTATCAACAGGTCATGTTTTCAGGATTTCCCACAGATGAAACAGCTGTGGTAATTACTAAGGCAATTAAACTAATCAAATCACCTTTGCAAAATAATGGAAATCCTGAAAACATGACCTGTTGGTGCGTCTTGAGGACTGGAGTTGAGAAACATTGCCGTAGACAGTAGAGCTTCTAGGGGTAGCACACAGCCACCTACACATTCTGTTGCAGGACCAGTAAGACATTTCTGTGTGTAACCAAAGGCTTAAGAGTACCTCCTTGCTTCCCAGTGCAATCTGGCCATTTCCTCATTGTTGCTGTCCCTACAAAGTTAGTGCATTTCCTGTTGGTGGAGTATTGTACAGTGTGTGTACAGTCCACCTAATCTCCCCCAGCACACCTAGAACCAAACTAATAACAAAGTAGAATGATAGTTTGCCCAACTCTCTTTGTCATTGGCTGTAGGCTTACTGACATACAAGTGGGCAAGTTCTTTCTCTTAATGGTTATGATATCTAACCTTGTTAATGCTGTGCTATGGCTAGTCAATCATCTGGAGTGGAAGGAGCAAGTAAGGAGGGGGTTGGTACAAATTAATTTGCCTAGAAGCAGAATGTGCAAACTGAGTTCTAGTGGCAGTACAGCTAGATGCAGAATATGCAAAACTTCCCAGGAAATTGTCTTTGACTTCTTGCCTACCGTTGTGGTAAGCTACTTTTCTTTCATCAATATTTTACACCTATAGCTTTATCTGTCTTGATTTTCACTAATAAAATCAAGCCATTGACAACTAATAATAAGAGGCTTTTTTAATCACAAAAATTCAGTATATCAAACAACCGGATACAAGCATTTGGCAGCTTAGATAGGAAGAGAGGAAGAGGAAGACAAGAGGAAGACTTGTCATTGGTTACTACAAGATATTGCACTCCGCTGTATAAAATACTGCGTGTTTGAAGGAAGAGAGCGGATGAGTAGCCTATTACAATAAATTTGGAGTATCAGTAGAAACATATGTGAAATCAGATACACAGAAATGAGTCATAATAGCAACTCTGCTTCAGAGCCAGATTTATATTTAGAATTCATTCTAACTTAGGAACACTTGAATGGTCATTCCATTTTGCACAAGATCAAAAGAAATGTAGAATGATAAAATAAACATTCACAAATGTGAGCAACAAGCAAGATTTCATTCTGCACAACCTCTCTTAGCCAATATTCAGTCTGCTAGGGAAATTTTAATGGTTTTGGTACCATTGATTTCTAGGTTGATATGTTTTTAATCTGATTTTCTATATTCTTTTTTAAAATGTATATACCATCTTAATGTTATGCATAACTGTTTAATAAAAAGTGCACCCATGACAATGGTCTTGCAGAGCATTCTAGGATTTCTAAAGAGAGAGCACAGCAGCAGCTTCTTTCTTAAAGAATTGCCTCTCTCACATTATATGCCATCAGTGCTGTGGCCGGCTTGGGGCTTCTCAAATGTGGGTATACCTAGGTAGGTCCATGACCGATAAGTCACCTTGTCAATGAATGAGTGTTCCTCGGCTGTTACCTAGAGCAGAGGAATGCCACATGTGCTGACAACAGATTTCAAATACAAAAAATATAAACATTTGTGAAATCAGATACACAGAAATGAGTCATAATAGCAACTTTGATTCAGAGCCAGATTTATATTTAGAATTCATTCTAACTTAGGAACACTTGAATGGTCATTCCATTTTGCACAAGATCAAAAGAAATGTAGAATGATAAAAGTAAACACTCGCCAATGTGATTAACAAGCAATATTTCACTCTGACCTACCTCTCTTAGCCAATATTCAGTCTGCTAGGGAAGAAGTTTTCTTCCATTGTTTTATATCTTTTTTTATTATGTATATAACATCCTTATTTTATGCATAATCTTTTAATACAGAGTGCACCCTTGACAATGGCTTTGCAGAGCATTCTAGGTTTTCTAAAGAGACAGCAGCAACTTCTTCCTTAGGGACTGCCTCTTTCTCCTATGGAAACACCGTATGCCATCAGTGCTGTGGCCTACTTGGGGTTTCTTGAAGATGGGTATATCTGGGGAGGGTGCATGACTGATAAGTCACCTTGTTAATTAATGAGTATTCGTAAGCTGGTACCTAGAGCAGAGGAGTGCCACATGTGCTGACAACAGATTTCAAACACTACAGGGCTACATTAGAGACTGTAAAAATGGCGCTCTTTGGCTAGCTTTTCAGAGGCACTTAAGACCACACAGGTGACAACCCTGATTCACATGTATTATATACTGTATACTGGTGAGTAGGAATGTTATTGAAGACATATCATTGTTGCAAACACTTCCATACAGGCACCTGCCTCTGGTATGTGATTCGTACTTCAGATGCTCCCCTTATTGCATTAATGTGATTGCTGGGGTTCAATAAAATGTATTCAAGAATGAAAACAAAAAACACCTTGCCTACACTGAAAAGGTTAATAAGGTTTATAAGAGAGTTTAAATCTCTCTCGTGAACTATGGGAAATATGTTGTAAGCTTACAGAGATGGGAGTGGTGGGATTGGATTTAATTACAGTTCCCAGAAATCTTTCCAGATAGACTGATGATTATTTAATGCAGAATGTAATAGTGATCAGCATTTTGGGTGTGTGTGTGAGGTGTCTTGGAAGCTGCCTGCCTCTCGGTCCTCCTCTATGCCAGGGTTTCCCTTTTATTCTTCAACGCTCAAAATAAGGAAAAAAATCACATCTGCCTAACTGTTTAAACAAATACTTTATTAAGTCTGACTGCAGAATAAGGACATAGAACAAAGAGCTTTTACCGAAAAAAGTCATAAAGTTCCATTTTATGCCGTTTTTTCTCCAGCAGTCATTCTGACTATGCTAATATCGTTCAAGCAATGCTGATTCCGTTTCCTTGGAAAACAATGATGCCAAATAGTACGTTAGCTCTCCTTGAGTTGCAGTGTGCTGTTTAGTGCCAGATGGTGTAAGACATGTTGTACATTGTCTGCCATGTAATATAGAAGGGAGTGTGCCAATTCCATCTTGCTCATAATTAACTCTAAAGAGCGTAGTCTGAAAAGTTGAGGTGGTAGGTGTTGTCCATTGCAGCCAATCAGATTCGAGGCATGCTGTTTCCACCAGAAGAAAGCTTCTGATCGATAAAAACTTAAGACAAATTGGTTGCTATGTGCATTACTTTCTCTTTTCATGTCCATAAATATTTTATTTGTGCTCTATTTGAGTAAGTTTGAGTAGAATGAGAGATGAAGCGATGAGAATAGGATATGCGTAAACTGACCAATTTTGTACAGTGGGTATAGAAAGAATCACCCCCCTTTAAAAAAATCACAGTTTGGTGCTTTGCGGCCCGAAATGAAGACAGACACATTTTTTGTTTTATCCAGCTATATTTACTAGTGCAACTTATAACATCCAAGTGAAAGATATAACACCAACAAGTCAGAAAAAAATAAAAATTATTCAAAAACAGAATCACTGAGTTGGAAAAAGTATCACCCCCCCTTATGTCAGTATTTTGTTGAACCGCCTTTCGCTTTAATTACAGCCTTTAGTCTGTTGGGAAATGTCTCTACTAACATTGCACATCTAGACTGTGCAATATTTGCCCACTCTTCTTTGCAGTTAAATTTGATGGTGACAGTTTGTGGACTGCACTCTTCAAGTCATTCCACAGATTTTCAATGGGGTTTAAGTTTGAGCTCTGACTAGGCCATGCAAGGGCATTCACCTTTTTCTCCTTCAACCATGGTGTGGTCATTTTTGTTGTGTGCCTTGGCTCATTATTATGTTGGAATGTAAGCCTTCTTCCCATTGACAACTTTCTGGCAGAGGGCAGCAGATTTTTCTCAAGAATTTGATGGTATTTTACCTCATCCATTTTTCTTCTATCCTGAACAAAACACCTTTTTCCATGTGGCTTCAGAATCTTCAATGTGCATTTAAGGTGGTCAGATGAGACTTAAATTGAATTATTTGGCCTCAGCACCAAACTATATGTCTTGTGCAAATCCAATACAGCTCACCATCCAAATAACACCGTTCCTACAGTAAAGCATGGAGGTGGTAATATCCTGTTATGCGGGTGTTTCTCTGCACCAGGGACTGGGGCACTTGTCAGGATAGAAGAAAAATGGATGGGGAAAAATACCATCAAATTCAAATTGTCAATGGGAAAAAGGTTTACCTTTCAACATAGCAAGGCTTGGCTGTCCATTTACACCCAACTACCTCCGATCCAATCTGCCTACACAGGAGAGGATGGAACCTCTGCCATTTGTTTTTAGCAGACCAGATTGGATCAGAGGTAGGTGGGTGTAAATGGACCCAAGTCTGTTTACATCCTCCAGTCCATAGGAACACATGGACCATCTGATGAGGTCCGCCTTAAAAACTGACCTAATCAGATCGCTCATGGGAAAGGAGAATTACTCCAAAAAAGAGTATTAGCTGAGAAAATGGTTACTGCATAACCATGACTTCCAAAAAGTGGGCATGATCTGGCAGAACTGCCTGGTAATATGATCTGCACAGGACTGCCTGCAAGGTGAGCACTTCAAGTGTGGGTCATAGGCAGGGGTGACAGTGTCCCGGACATGGATGAAGATGTTGGTTAATAGGCATACAGTATTTACATTTTTGCAAGGCAGGACCACTAAAGTTGTGATTCACCATTAAACGATCATGTCAATTAATTTTTTCTGCAACAAAAAAACCAAGCATTGTCACCCCATAACAGGAAGTATCTGAACAAGGACACTTATAGCATAGTCACCAGGTATTATTTTAATGAAATCTGACATTGATAAAATAACATGACATGAAATTACATTGATATGTTAACCACAGTATGAGATTTTAGCGATAGGGTTTACATCTACGTTCACTTGCGATTTTTCAGGAAGAGTTAATTTAGATGTGTGGCCCGGGACTCTGATAAAAGCATACGGTTGAGTCATGATTTTGCGCATCCGAACAAGGGTATAAAGCTTCTCAGGGCTGCATACATGCTACTTCAAAAATTAACATGAAACGCTTAAAAAAAATTAGGCTCCATTCACATCTGGCCTTTTGGAACCTTAGGCAAAATTGAACTACAATCGCAATATGCATGTTTGGGTGTCATTCACAGGAATTCTGCCTGAGATCCCAAAACGTCAGATGTGAATAGAGCCTTATACCCTCTGTCGCATTTGGCAGGCAGTATGGCAGCCCATTTAAGCTAATGATAACTTTTAAGCTAACAATATCTTTCCTCACCCTCTGCCTGTTCTGAATCCTTTATTGGTCCTTATTGGTGAACTCCATCCTTATTTTGGAGGAGTCGGAACTCCTACTATTGACCTAACCAGTTAACACTCTGGCCATAAGGTCCATGTCCTTTCCCTTACCCCTTTCCCCTTTTTGTTTAACCACTTCAATACCAGGCACTTAGAACACTTCCTTATCAGACCAATTTTCAGCTTTCAGTGCTGTTGCGCTTTGAATGACAATTGCGCGGTCATGCGACGCTGTACCCAAACAACGTTTTTATCATTTTAGAGCTTTCTTTTGGTGGTATTTTATCACCCCTGCGGTTTTTATTTTTTGCGCTACAAATAAAAAAAGACCAAAAATTTGGAAAAAAAAAAGTTTTTCTTTGTTTCTGTCACAAAACTTTGTAAATAAGTACATTTTCTCCATCACTGATGGGCACTGATGAGGCAGTACTGATTGACACAGATGAGGCGGCACTGATGAGGTGGCACTGACAGGCACTGATGATGAGGCACTTATATGCAGCACTGATAGACACTGATAGGTGGCACTGATAAGCAGCACTGACGGGCACTGATAGGTGGCACTGATATGCAGCACTGATGGGCACAGATATGCAGCACTGACGAGCACTGATAAGCGGCACTGATGGGCACTCATAGGCGGCACTGATGGGCACTGATAGGTGGCACCCATGGGCACTGATAGGTGGCACTGGTAGGTGGCCCTGGTGGGCACTGATAGTGGGTACTGGTGGTCAGCAGATGACAGATACACTAATAGGGACCCATTCCCTGGTGGTCTAGGGTGGCATCTGAAGTTGGCACTGAGTGACATCCATGTTGGGCACTATGCTCCTAACCTGGTGGTCTAGGCTGGGCTCCCTGGTGGTCTAGGATCGGCTCCCTGGTGGTCAGGATTGGCTCCCTGGTGGTCCTGGATGGTCACAGCTCTAGGGTCCATGAGCAGGCTCCCTGGTGGTCTAGGGTGGCGATCCTAGCGGGGGCTGTGCTGATAAGCAATCAGCCCATACCCCCCTGTCAGGAGAACAGCCAATCGCCTCTCCACTACTTGCGTCTGCAGAAGCCTTTTGAGAGTTAAAACAGGCTCCCTGCTGCCTGTGAACTGCCCGTCAATCGCTTTTCATAGGGAAAGAAGGGCTACCACACTCTATTACAGGCCTAAAAATAGAGCGAGCATCACTGCAAGTGCGTTTTACCACTTTAAATAAAAATAGAACCGAGCCAAAGTCTGTATTGTGATACTTGAATTTAATGTTCACATGGATTAGTGGGGTGTAGGCTAGCATCTGTCTTACGTCTGAATCCTGACAATGTTTAGAAAACAAGCTTGGCAGAATGTAAATCCCACTTCCAAACCTTTGAGACAATACTTCATTGAAAAACACTCATATGCCGTTGTTAAGAGCGGATTATTTTCTCCACATTCTACCGTGTGTGCTGTTGTGTCACGTACGTTTTGTCTACATTTTAGCACTGCACACAAAAGGTGTTAATGCTGGCCTTCAGACACGAATGTGCCCTCCTAGTGCTGCCTGGAGAGGAGGTAGCTCAGACTGGAAAGTTTCAGAATCTCCAGGCCCCTAAGTGGCTGATGTGCACTTCTACAAAGCTAATGGAAACTGGCTCATAAGATGAAGTGTGATTCCAGTCATTTTTCACAGCGTGCGCAATGCAGGAGACCGAGGGAGCTCAGAGGGGGTACGCCACTACACGTTTATTATACTCTGGCAAATTCATTTTTAACTGTACTGGTTTTATTGTTTTTACGCACTGGAAAAATCCACATTATTGGCCAGTTTGAGGTAGGACAAACAGTGACCATACAAAATGGAAAGTGCAGCACTGTATACCATTAAATGAATTAAGTGCTTGTTGAAAAATAGTTGTAATATATGTAGCGGCCCCATAGCATAGGTGTGTTTTTCTCACAGGGTTTGCTAGGTGAGGTAAAATTTAGTCAGGCCTGAGTGTAAGAGCAGGTGTCAGTAAAAAGGACTTTGCCAGTGTTCCTGGCCGTTTCCGGGTGGTGCGCGCGCCTCCGTGCGCGCTCGCGCGCTCCCGTGCGCACGTGCCGGAAACGGCGCCAAATGGTGCCTATTTAAACCCTGGACATCTTGCACCAAGTTGCTGCTTGTTCTACAGCGTTCCAGACCTGTGAGCCTCAGCTCCCTACCTGTTCCTGTGATTTCACCTGTTTCCTGTCTACCCGGCTTGCTTTGACCTGTTGTCCGCTACCTGCATCGACCCCGGCTATCCACGACCATCCGTTTGTCTACTCCTCTGTACCTCCGCTGCCCGCCCGTTAACGAACCTTTGCCTGAACTTGACGATCCGCTTGCCTAACCCTTTTTGTACCTTTCTGCCTGCACGTTGCCAACCCTGCTTGTACGACCATTCTCCTGTTTGCACGACCTGCTGGAATCTCACTACAACATCTGTGACCATCCAGCCCTCGTGCCATCCCGCACTCTCGGGCCTCTGTCTACACTACCAGGGGTCCTTGAA
>BLSH010451656.1:970927-994511 GCA_018402905.1 Glandirana rugosa
TATACAGCCACCGTCACTTTCCCATCTTGGATCGATGTTGAAAATAAGATATGTCAGATAAATTTAACGTCGTTGGGTTGTCGACGACGTCTCTTATTACTTGTTGTTAACGTGACGTTTGTGTAAACCTTACTTTGTAAATTTTGTTTAGTGAACTGTGACTGTAAAAAATACGTATGACGTTGTGGACAACACCGACAACTAACTTCCAAAACCTCCACCGTTTATAGATCACACTATATTGATCAAGTTTCTAGTGGTACCACTTAAGAAGTAATCTCAACTCGCTTGTGGACCTTCAAGCCCAAGACGACCAGGCAGGCTTGAAGCCCTGTTTCCGTGCGATCGTTCGGGTTCCGTCCGGACCCGGACCCGGACTTTGTCCCGAAGTTCGGACGGACCAGCAGAACCCGAACTTCCAGGTGTTCGCTCAACTCTAATGAAGAATTCACCATGGTGATCTTTGAACTAGTTATATCACACTAGATATTTGCCACCTCCAAAACCTTCAATCAACAGCCACAACAGGTGTTGCAGTATGCATAAAAAATGTCAGTGTCAAGTGATTTGTTTTAAATGTTTCATTCCAAATGTGTTTGCAGTGCAATTGTTGTTCATTATTCTCTGCAGCAGCTGTTGGGTTGCTGCAATTTAAATAGACTGTATAGAATAAAAGTTGTAGCTAGGTTCTACCCTTTCACTGCCACCGACATATGTAATACATCAGCAGCATCAAGGTATTTTATCCATACTCTCGGCTGCAGTGCATGTAAACAACAGAGGGCAAATATCAGCGGATGTCAGGAAGACTACCCCGTGCAATCCCCCACCATAGAGGGGAGGCAGACCAGCAATTGTCCATTTGTTATTTTTCCCTGGCTAGTAGGAACCCAAAAGCAACAAGGATTTTTACCTTAATGCATTTCCAACAAGGTAACCCTGAAGAGGAGGTAAGGGGCTGCTCTGTGCAATGTCTTTGCGCAGATCAGATAAGTATAACATCTTTTTGATTTTCAAAAAACTGACCTATAATATCACTTTAAGTGAATAAAAATAAAGGTACATAAGTAGATGTACATGTAAGGGGTAGAGTGGTAGTTGTTTGTCACGTCCTTCAGGTTTCCCTCCTTGTTGGGCACCAGGCAAGTGTCACATGGGAGGCCTACCCCTGGGTGGGTTCTTCTGGGCTACATTTGGCACCTTTAGACAGGGTCACTTTACTACACACATGGGGTACCTTTGCTTTTGTCCCGCCTCATTAATGCCCTGGGATGAGGCTGAGGCTGCTGTGGGGGAATACTAGACTTTAAAGTGGACCTCTACGTATACCATGTACACTTGCACTGCAACTGTTCTCCAGTTAACTCTTGGTTCTCCATGACAATGTGCACCTTCTCTGTAATCTGCAGTTAGGAGGGACATGCTGAACAAATGTCCACATCCACCTGTCCAGCATTTTCCAGTAGCGGATTAGGCCCCGCCATGCACTTTGCGCAGGCTCCACATGTGCACTTAACCTAACACTCCTCCGTACCTCTGTACAGGATAGAAATCTCTGTGGTGCAATCTGCTCCCGTTGCCATGGGAGACAGACCCCTGGTGGAAGGAGCGCAGACAACATCTCCCACACTGCTAGAGGTCGTGCTACCTGTAATGGGTACATGCTATCGGCAGGCTGCTTGTTAGACTTCCATTTCCCCAGGTAACCACTACTGTCTTCACACTTCTCAACTCCACTCCGATGTCTTCATACCCCAATGTGTTAAGACCCATTAGGTGAACTAGGTGTGTGCCAGTTACTTATGATACACCTCTTTCAGTAACTTCAGACGAGGCAAGGACAGAATTGCATTACTTTACTTAAGAAGGTGAAAAAATGACATCTCACAGTCCTGCAGATCAAGGCATTACTTTTTCCTTGTTTCCTAACACTACAGGCTTGAGTGCTGCCCTGGCATAGCTGCTAATGTGTAGTCCAAGCAAGTCCTTCAGAGGCACTCCCATGCAGAGGTAAGTCCTTCAGACTCCAGTGCTGGTGTCTTCAGGGCAAACCCCAAGTTCAGATGTCTTTACATTCTGATACTGATGTATGGCCTCCTTCTGCTCCTCACAGGTGCCATTCTCAATGTCTCCCTCCCTTATGTGTACTCAATCTCTCTCTTCTGCAAGGGGAAACCTTCTCTCTGGGGCTCTCATTAGGGGGAAGCCCTGAACTCTCCCCAACTACCTTTCTGGGAGGTTCTTCTCGTATCGGACCACTGTCCCATATTTATACGCCACAGGATTAGTGGGTTGGACCCAAAGAAGAAACCACCAAGAAAACCCAAAGAACTGGGAAAGGCATTGACTCCTACCCTCCTGGCCAGAACTAACTATTTCAACCTGCCCACACATATGTTGGGGGTGCCTGCATATGAAAATGTTGATTGCACTAAAACTGGACAAAATTCAATCAGTGGTTGACATAATTGGCAGTCTGCTGCCCAACATCTTACGATCTGAAAATCAAAAGTAATTCCTGGTAATTCTAGTCACTGTTTGGCAGTGCCCACAGTATTTTAACAGAGGAAAGAGGAATCTGTTAGATTTTCTTGCTTCGACCGGCATGCTAAAATAAAGTCTATTAGTGTAGAGCTAGCTTTAGAATGATTATTTTCAAAAACAGAAGAATGATAGTTTATACTTTGTACTTTGTATGGTCCTGGACTTCCACTTAGGAGAGGATGACAGTGATGAAAATAGCATTGCCTTCTTTGTGTGCTGTGGATTCACAGGGATCAATATTTGTCTCAATAGAGAAAAAGTATCTATTGTTGTTTTGATTGATTAAGGCTGAAAATAGGATGTGGCACTCCTTCCTTCTTCACCCTCCTTTCTCTCATACTGAGAAAATTGTTCCCACAGGATGTCCTTAACAGTTTCAATGTGTACCAGCAGACTGCTATGACTTCACTAGAAGCCTGACACTTTCTCGCCATGTGTCACTACTTTTCTCTAGCCCTGACCTTCCCAATCATTCCCTCCAGGCCTTGCCATACTACAACATGTCTGTCTGTCTTTCTTTATTTGACCATGCAATTAAGAAGCATATAACCTCTTCTATAACCCAGCCAAGGGTGGGTCAATCACTCCATTAGATAATAACTAACATTATTTACAACACATGCTTCAAACCACAGACCACGTTGGCATCAAATCTTTGTGTCGACAATGATATCACGTGGAGGGAATTCCAAATCTTACTCATTAAGCAGAAAAATATTTATAACATATATTCATTTCCACATTGTATTTCAATTATTTCAAACCCACTCCTCTTAATCCTAATGATGTTGAAGATTCTCAACTTACTTTCTAGAGTTCTGTGACAAGTATTCACTATGCCCTGTGGGTAGGCACAGCTGTGTCACACATTTCACAGAGCCTGCCTTCTGATCTGCAAAAGTGATTTTTATTTAAGTAAGCTTATATATGATGTTACACCAAGTAAATCGATAATAAACATGTCATGCTTTAACCACTTCAGCTTCAGAAGGTTTACCCCTGTTCATGACCAGGCCATTTTTTGCGATACGGTACTCTTACTTTAACTGACAATTGCACGGTCGTGAGATGCTGTACCCAAATAAAATTGATGTCCTTTTTTCCCACAAATAGATCTTTCTTTTGATGGTATTTGATCACCTCTGTGACTTTTATTTTTTGCACTATAAACACTATATCACTATAAAAAAAAAGACAGACAATTCTGGAAAAAA
Source organism: Glandirana rugosa (assembly GCA_018402905.1). Classification (NCBI taxonomy): domain Eukaryota; kingdom Metazoa; phylum Chordata; class Amphibia; order Anura; family Ranidae; genus Glandirana; species Glandirana rugosa. The sequence goes on from BLSH010451656.1 coordinate 974,686, forward strand.
AATACTTTCTGCTATAAAACACATCCAATAAAAAAATGTAAAAAATCAAATTTCTTCATCAATTTAGACCAATATGTATTCTGCTACATATTTTTGTTAAAAAAAAAAAACAATAATCGTATATTGATTGGTTTTATTTCTTTCAATTTTTTTACTAGTAATGGCGGCGATCAGCGACTTACTAGGGGGACTGTGACATAACAGACATAACGGATGTGACAAATTGGACACTAAGAGACACTTTTTTGGGGACCAGTGACACCAATACAATGATCAGTGCAAAAATATGCACTGTCACTGTACTAATGACACTGGCAGGGAATGGGTTAACATTAGGGGCAATCAAATGGTAAAATGTGTCCCTAGGTGGTGCTTGCTAACTGTGTGGGGGGGTGGTTGCACTGCGGGAAGACACAGAAACACAGGATCTCTGTCTTATTTTGTCACAGAACGGCGATCTACCTTGTTTACAGATTGTCATTCTGCCTCTGTCGGGTATGATCGACTTAATGTCTGCTGGACCTGCTGATCGACTCCTGCTGTGCTCCACAGCGGAAGCAGGTCGCCGGCGGAATGCACCCGCCGCAGACCTGGAAACGAGAGATCACGTACCTATACATGATTTCACGTAGAAGAGCCGCCGCCCCACAGTATATGAACATGGGGTGGTTGCCAACCAGTTAAAATTGTGTCCACCAGTGGATCGGAGCCAAACTACGGTACCTAAAAATTCCTATAGGCGACACTTTAAAAACCTTTACAAGTTGAGGTTTAAGGGTTACACAGGATGTCTGACGCTAGAATTATTGCTCTCACCCTGACCCTGGTGATACCTTTATGTGTTGTGTGATTGTCTCTTACACATGAATGCGGGACCGGCGCTTGCGTTCATATTTGTGCACAAGCATAGATGGATGGGGCACTTAATATTTTTTCTTATTTATTTTATTTAAAGAAAACATTTTTACACTGTCTCTTTATTTTTTTAAATTATCTATATTGCTATCACAAAGGATGAACAACATCCCTTGTGACAGCATGGGTCTTGACAGGCCCTCTTTATAGAGAGATCTGGGGTTTTTTAGACCCCAGACCTCTTCTCTAGCCTCCAATGCAGCTGATTAGACACAGATTGGTCTGATCAGCTGCTTTCCTGGCCAGTAACAGCCAGGTAAACAAAGAGCCCAAAATTGTTGTCGCTTCCAGTTTCTGGCATCACACAGAGGGAGGAATAACATCAGTTCCTCTCACTGTGTGCCCCGGAGTAGGATACCACTGGTTGTATCCTTACAACACTCCCAAATCGCTCGGGAGAGCCCGGTAAAGGTGGCAGTGGTGGTGGGGGGAGGGGGGACCCTCTTCTTTCCCCTATAAAAGTAATCCAGTGGCTCTTTAGCTGCTCAGATTACTTTATCTATTTCTGGGCAAACAGTGCACTAAACAATTTTTCGTTTAGTATTGGTAAGTACTGGTGACTGGTGTAAGTACTGGAATTCAACTTTGTATCAGCCAATTGTAGTCCCTGTATACCAGAGCTCAGACTGGGAGAGGAAAAAGCAGTACAAACAGTTCATGTGCTGACAAGGAGCATGCTGAGTGGAGGTGAGGGTAGAGTGAGTTATGAGCTCATCACTGCGCTTCTTCACCTTCACTGTCCAGTTACAGGCTGGTGGTGGATCCTTGACAGCCTCTCCTGAGAGGAAGTGGATTGAAAAATGCTGAATGTCAAAGATTGAAGATATCTAGTTCTATAAAGGAAGTACAGCTCCAGAATGATGGTAATACAGCAAAAGTTCCTTTTATCATTTTATCTTTTAATAGGTTAATTTTTATGATGGAAGTTCTGCTTTAAATTAGTAAAACAAAAATGTCAAGGATTGGGGGGACCCCCATTCTGTTTTATATTGCCGGCAATTGTTTTGCTTACATTCACCTGTCAGCAGGGAACCCCGCTGATAGCTGAGGACTCATTTATTTTATTTATTTCAGGTACTTATATAGTGCCATCAGTTTACACAGCACTTTACATATATATTGTACATTCACATCAGTCCCTACCCTCAAGGAGCTTTCAATCTAAGGTCCCTAACTCACATTCATACATATTTACAATTTAGACAGGATCCAATTAACCTACCAGCATGTCTTTGGAGTGTGGGAGGAAACTGGAGCACCCGGAGGAAACCCATGCAGGCACAGGGAGAGCATGCAAACTTCAAGCAGGTAGTGTCGTGGATGGGATTGTGCCACCCTGACTCATACTCATACGTTGTTAAGGACGCGGCAGCCGGCCTTGCTGGTCCACTGCTTAACAACCAGCTATTCACTGGTTGTTAAGGATACCAGTGGCCCCACTTCTTAATGCTTAATGTAGCTTACACACTGTGCTAAATGCTAGCAAAAAATGCTAAAGCATTACAGTTTTTTATCCAGTGTTTTGTAGCTGGATCTTAGGTCTCAGGTGTGAATGGGGAGCAGGTGTGTTAAATTTGGTGTCATCACTCTCACTCTCTCATGCTGGTCACTGGAAGTTTAACATGGCCCCTCATGGCAAAGAACTCTCTGAGGATCTGAAAAAAGAATTGTTGCTCTACATAAAGATGGCCTAGAAGAAGATTGCCAGACCCTGAAATTGAGCTGCAGCACAGTGGCCAAGACCACACAGCGGTTTAACAGGACAGGTTCCACTCAGAACAGGCCTCGCCATGGTCCACCAAAGAAGTTGAGTGCAAATGCTCAGTGTTTACCTCCTTTCCTGTACATGGCTATTTGATGAATAAAATTTCAAGCTGCTAAAATGTATTCGTGGAGTGCCGCCTACCCTTCCTTTTGAGTTCTATCCAGAGATCGTCTTTGGGAAATAGACGTATGAGTGCTGCCAGCATTGCTGCAGAGGTTGAAGAGGTGGGGGTCAGCCTGTCAGTGCTCAGACCATACACCGCACACTGCATCAAATTGGTCTGCATGGCTGTCATCCCAGAAGGAAGCCTCTTCTAAAGATGATGCACAAGAAAGCCCGCACACAGTTTGCTGAAGACAAGCAAACTAAGGACATGGATTACTGGAGCCATGTCCTATGGTCTGATGAGACCAAGATAAACTTATTTGGTTCAGATGGTGTCAAGCGTGTGTGGCGGCAACCAGGTGAGGAGTACAAAGACAAGTGTGTCTTGCCTACAGTCAAGCATGGTGGTGGGAGTATCATGGTCTGGGGCTGCATGAGTGCTACCGGCACTGGGGAGCTACAGTTCATTGAGGGAACCATGAATGCCAACATGTACTGTGACATACTGAAGCAGAGCTTGATCCCCTCCTTTCGGAGACTGGGCCGCAGGACAGTATTCCAACATGATAACACACCTCCAAGAGGACCAATGCCTTGCTAAAGAAGCTGAGGGTAAAGGTGATGGACTGGCCAAGCATGTCCCCAGACCCAGTGGGGGACAGGGATACAGGGGTCACTAGAGTTGCCATGGTGACCGGGCCCCGGGCTGCAGTGGGCTCCTGTGGGTTCCCTCTATGTCTGGATAGTAAGGGCGTCTGAGATTGAGCCCTCTGCAATCCACAGCTGAAATGCAAACTGGCACTGCGAGAGCTGCTCACAATGAAAGTGAAAGCACAGTGTGTGCTGTGCTCTCTGCCTCCCCCTACAGTGCAGTACCCAGCAGGAAGAGGTTTAGTACTGCTGATTCTTTAAAAGTCTATGTATGTATGTATGTTTATATATGTTTCTGTGTATGTGTACATGTGTGTGTGTGCAACTGTGCATGCATGTGTATGTGCATGTGTGTGTGCAACTGTGTATGTATATGTGTGTGTATGTAAGTAACTGTTCATGTACATGTGTGTGTGTGTGTGTAACTGTGCATGTATGTGTATGTATATGTGTGTGTGCAACTGTGCATGTATGTGTATGTACATGTGTGTGTAACTGAGCATGTATGGGTATGTATATGTGAGTGTGTGTAACTGTACATGTATGTGTATGTACGTGTGTGTGTGTAACTGTGCATGTATGTGTATGTATATCTGCGTGAGCAACTGTGCATGTATGTGTATGTATATGTGTGTGTGTAACTGTGCATGTATGTGTATGTATATCTGCGTGAGCAACTGTGCATGTATGTATATGTGTGTGTGTAACTGTGCATGTATGTGTATGTATATGTGTGTATAGCTGTACATGTATATTTATGTACATGTGTGTGTGTGTGTGTAACTGTGCAGGCATGTGCATGTATATGTGCGTGTGCAACTGTGCATGTATGTGTATGTATATGTGTGTGTGTAACTGTGCATGTATGTGTAAGTACATGTGGGTGTGTGTGTAACTGTGCATGTATGTGTATGTATATGTGTGTGTAACTGTACATGTATGTGTGTGTACATGTGTGTGTGTGTGTAACTGTGCATGTATGTGTATGTATATGTGCGTGTGCAACTGTGCATGTATGTGTATGTATATGTGTGTGTGTAACTGTGCATGTATGTGTATGTATATGTGTGTGTGTAACTGTGCATGTATTTGCATGTATATGTGTGTGTGCAACTGTGCATGTATGTGTATGTATATGTGTGAGTGCAACTGTATATGTATGTATATGTGTGTGTGTAACTGTGCATTTGTGTGTATGTATATATGTGTGTGTGCGCTTATATGTGTGTGTATATTATGTGTGTGTGTTTTTGTGTGTATGTGCGTACATGTGTGTTTACATGCAAGTGTATGTATGCACACTTTATATATGCACTTTTAATCCTGACCCCCTATATGTGTACAATCAGAACACTTTTTTTTTACGGCTTGTTCATAGTACCAGAAAGAAAATGCCGTACCTCTGAAAAAGAGATCTATGCTCAGATAATTTTTCAGAGGCATTTGACAGCCGATAAAAGGCAATATGTTGCCTCCTGACTGCCTGCTTTAACCCCCTAAATGCATCATCACTATGCTGCAACTGCGTGCAATGCACAGAGTTGCAAGGTGGTTGCTGTGCAGAGTCATTTATCCATACCAATCACTGACTATGTATATTCATGACTGAAACATAGTAAACTGTGTTTACTATGCTTCCATTTGTGAATGAACGGAAAGCGTTTGTACAGAGCTATTCCTGTCCATGCATTCTGTGTAGCTTAGGCTGCAGAGTAGGAGATGGAGGGCTGTGTCTTCAATCTTCTTTCTCTGTCTCAAAGGTGAAACATCAGAGGTCTACTTAGACCCCTGATATCTGACCAAAACCCCCCAAAAAATTGTAAAAAATGTTTAAAAAATAATATTGTAAAAAAAATGAATGAAGCAAATGGTAAAAAGATAAAAAGAACTACTGACACCAGTGGCAGAACTACCACACAAACATGGTACTTGCGACTGGGTCCTGGAGTTCTGCCACCAGGCTCAGAGAGAAGGGTCCATCCGTGGTTCGGGGGGGCCCTTCATGGTTTCTTGCATCAGGGCCCTGAAGGTTTTAGTTACGCCACAGTCCAGACCTAAACACTATTAAGCATCTGTGGGGCATCCTCAAATGGAAGGTGGAGGAGCGCAAGGTCTCTAACATCCACCAGCTCTGAGATGTCGTCATGGAGGAGTAGAACTCCAGTGGCAACCTGTGAAGCTCTGGTGAACTCCATGCCCAAGAGGGTTAAGGCAGTGCTGGAAAATAATGGTGGCCACACTAAATATTGACACTTTGGGCCCAATTTGGACATTTTCACTTAGGGGTGTACTCACTTTTTTTGCCGGCGGTTTAGACATTAATGGCAGTGTGTTGAGTTATTTTGAGGGGACAGAAAATTTACACTGTTATACAAGCTGTACACTCACTACTTTACATTGTAGCAAAGTGTCATTTCTTCAGTGTTGTCACATGAAAAGATAGAATAAAATATTTACAAAAATGTGAGGGGTGTACTCACTTTTGTGAGATACTGTATATATATATATATATACTTTGTTTCACCTTATTCACTGAGATAAGTAAAAATTCACTTCAATCAAACATGCTTTATTCCTTTAGTAAATCAGGGTCATTGTGGAAGCTTTAACTATAGTGTGTGCACTAAGAGGTGAAGAATTTGAGCAAGCTGACCCCCAGATGGGAGAGCATTGATGAACTTCACAGAGGTAACCTGGGCAGAAAAAGATTAGACTATGATAATGTTGCAGAGTGCACAAAACACATGAAATTACTGGATTTCTTGCAGGATCAACATGCCTTGTTTTGCACTTATCAAACAGATATAACAAAGCACTTCCAATTTATAGATGGGTGGTCCTGGACCACGTGCTGTAGCTTTTTGACTGATTCAAGTTTTGCCTATGAAGATATCATCAGTGTGCATCTTTTCTTTTGGAATATACGGAGTAAAATGCTTTGCTTCAATAGTATTGTTAATAGACCAAAAGGGAGCAGATATGAGAAGTTCATTATTAGGGTATGCATAGACTTCATTGCCTAGTATTTTGGGATCTGTTTCCTAACTGTAGGTTTTTTGTCTCAGACTGAAGAAGTTGCTGATCAAGACCTTATGTTTTTGGACTAAGACATCAAGCACGTTGATGTAATCCTATATTCCTTTTTGGGTTGTGCTATGCTACCTATATGCCTGAAAACAATTAAACTTTCAAGAAATAATTAAGAACTGCAAAACAAATTGTCTAAACATCTGATGATTTTCATCATTAACCTCTAGTCCAACTGAAGCACAGCAATCAGAAACACAAATATCCTGTCTTTATGTAATACTAGCCCTAAGGACAATGATCAACTGTTTAATGGCTTAAACAAGCCCTTTCCCACAACTCAAAAAGGAATTTGTCATGGCTTATTATAAAGGACCGAACAAGATGTATTGTGGTGTTCAGTTAAGTGGGTTTGTGTGAACTAGTAATAAAACATCCATAAATGAAAAGTAACAAAATAATATGAAAACTCTGGGGGGGACTTATTAAAACTAGAGCACTTCTAACTTCAGCTTGTTCAATTATGGGCAATAAAACCTGGAGGCTTCTCTGTAGAGTTGCACCAGGTTTTGCACTCTCCAGTTTTAGCAAATAACCCCCTTTGCCTCAATGCCAAACTGAAAAAAAGAGTTCAGAGGTCCTAGCCTGTTGGTCAGGTGATCCATGGTCCGCTGATGAAGTTCCGGTGGGACGACACGCGTACGGAACAAGGAAGTGACGTCATCCGCAGCCGCCGCTGTCTCCGTGTATGGACGTCTCCTCGAGCGTCCTCAACATCTGATGTACGCTTGGTCACATTCACTTGGCACAAGTATTTTTACATGTGAGTACCCCCTTGTTTTAAGAATTCATGAATAAGGTTTGCCTGATAAGCAGTGAGCACTAGATTTGGCATTCTTATTATTTTCATGTATCGGGGAGCTGAGTCACGGATTTCTATCCTGGAGATACTTCTTAAAGGAAATCTTCCTTGTTGGTGCCTATGTATAAGTTGTGGATGTGAATTAGAAGGGTTCTAAAGAGGAAGATCTTATTCCCCGCCTTCTTATGACCGGCTACAGCCAGGGATTGGATTGTCTCTCTACGCGCTTTGTGGCTCCTGTAATGAGAGCCCTTTAGGGAAGGTGAGCATTTAGTGTGGCTGGTGGAGGATCTGTGACACCCTACCACTTGTGTCTGCCTGATTCACTTTAGCACACCGGGTGACACCGCACCAAGAGGACTATTTTTAGTGTTATAAGCGCTGCAGTCTTTTAATTTAGGTGATCCATGATGTCAGTAATCTTCTCCAAGCTCTAGGTGCCTACAGAGGTGTGTGTTTCTGAGGTCTCAGCAAAGAAAAGATACAACTGAAATGTAAGCTCTGTGTATGCATCCAGAACTGCGTAGTAATGGCTGTTCCAGAATACAATTTGCACCATGTATACCATGTGAATTTACATGGCCCTAAGGCCTGTTGAATCTACTGTATCATCATGGATCATAGTGAAAGATTCTCTCCAACATACAACAAGTGATTATAAAGGAAAAAAAATCAAAATAAGCATGTCTATACTTACTGAACCTCCTCTTCTCGGGTCCCCCGCCAGTGCTCCTTGCCCTTCCTCTCTGTCCAGTGCCCCCATGGGGCGCTTGTACGTGCTCACTTCCGAGCTCCACTGCTGCGTCCATTAACACAGACAGCGGGACTCGGCGCCGCCCCACTCCCTCGCCACTGACTTTGAATGACAGCAGTGAGATCTGGAAGTGAGGGAAGAGAAGAGCTGCAGATCGAATGAGGGCTAAGACAAGTAAAAGAGGATGAGGAGCCAATGCTGATGTCTAAACATTTTTTACCTTAATGCAAAGAATGCATTAAGGTAAATAATGTTTAGGCTTTAGAACCACTTTAAAGCTGAATTGCTGTCTGGAACATAAAAATACCCTTGTGGTGAGGCCCCTGCACTGCAAGGGTAAATGCTTTTTTCTACATTGTTAGAGGAAGAGGCTATATTACTTACCATATTCCATGTTCTTGAAGGCCCCAGTGTTGCTCTCTCCTCTGTGTCATCATAAACAATACAGGGCTATTAACCCTTCATTATATGTGGAGGGACCGACCATACAACTGTAGCTGTGAGCAGCTTAGAGAAGGGGCAGTGCTGGGCCAGTCACACAAACAGGGGGAGCCTGCTGGAGCATGAAATTAGTATTTCTCCTTATTCTGGAACCCCTAAACATAACAATTCTTGGACAAGGGGGCACTACCAGAGCATTTTTGTTCCAGCCTGGATTTTAGCTTTAAAAACAGTGCTGTCTTATTTTCTACCAATAGGGTCCTTTTACAAGGGCTGTCCATCTGTCTGTGTATTGTCCTTTGACATGAATCAAAATGAACAGCAATACATCCCTATAAGTGGACAGGTTTAAGCAGACATTAGCCCACTTCAAGTCTTTTCAGGTCCAACAAGTTTATGTTCAGGTCTGCTTTTATTAACTGGACTAGAAGTGGGTGGATATAGGCATATGCCAGTCCGCTTATGTCCACCTACCCATTGGTATTACATGGGTCTGTTTTTCCAAGGAGGAGATTTCGGAATGGACACAAATGTAATATCTATACCGTTCTGATCCGACTCAGTGGGCGATCATTCTAGGATCCCCTGCTGAGACTGAACAAACACTGCCTGTATGAAAGGTGCCTTAGTCTAAAAAGGCAAAATAAACAGTGAAGGTAGCAGTGTTTCTTTTTACTGTAAAATGTACACGTCTGTTCACATATTTATGACATAATTCTATACCAGGAAGCTAAACATGCACAAGTATGAGAGACGATGTGTCTGAGCTGAAATCTAATCACATGTCTGATACTGATACTGATAAGAAGCCTAATATAGACTAAGGAATGTACTAATGTACACTCCATTCAATATCTTTCATAATCACAAATTTAACCACAAGCTTAAAGCCGGTTATTCAATGCTCCTATTTTGGACGATTTCTGCTGGCTTGGCCACTATTGGGCTCCGTCGGCATCATTGTGTTCAACAAATGATGATTGTCCAACGTGTATGGCCAACTTAGCTCTGTACAGCATCAGCCATCTGCAAATTTGGAAAAGGCAGGAACCAATGAACTGCTTTCATCTCTTTGCTGTAGGGAATCTCATAGGTCTATCTATTGTTTGTCTGCTCTTATTTTTATATTTTGCTTCTTTTTTTTTAATCTGATTATATTTGTTATATGATTTAAAAACAAAGATTCATTATTGACATTGTGCCATTTTTTTCACTGGAAATATCTGTTCTGACAGCATTGACAATTATAAAGTTACTCTAAAGCAGGCCTATTCTCTACTTATTTTTGCCATATTTCAACAAAACAAAGGGAAATAATATAATAAGGGCCAAATTGTTTTTTCAAATATATATTTCAACACTTTGTAAAATACTTTCCCCTGTTTTTTCACAGAAAAAATCAGCAAGGAGTATGTGAACCTGGAGGGGCAACATTTTTCTTCAGTGGTACAAATTTTACTTTATTAATTTTCATCATACTTTGTCAATATTTTCCTGTTTTCTTTACTTGCTTTACACTCCACATTTGTGGCACAACTCTTCATGTTCATTTTTTCAAAACTGGATAATAAGAAAGCAAGATATGATGAAGAATGGTGAACAATGTATCGAAAGGAAAGCAGTTATTTCACTATTCTTCATAAATGGGTCCCTAAGAAGCAGCACATATATTTCAGTATTGATGTCATTGATAGCTATGACAAAAAGCATACAGAAAAAAAGAGTTCCTGGCAATACATGGGTACTTTAGTGAAAAATCCAGAATACAGAGGATCTACTGTCTAGCACAACAAGAAGAGAAAACCTAGAGGCATTTTTTTTTTGACACGTATGACCCACTCCCAACATGGTGAAAAAGGAATGAGAATGCCCTTGTGGCTTAGCCAGACAATCCAGCACCAGGTAGAATGATGATGGTTCTCGGGTAATACTAATTAATCAAGAAACCAAAGGAAATATGGATTGTGATTGGAGTAGTGTAGAGAAATCTAGCATGGTGGAAACATTTTTGGCATCCAAATATTCAAGTCAGGTAGATCAGCAGAGTGTCAGCTATGTTTGGATATTAGTGTAATGCTCTATGTCTTTTGGGAGTGTATGCAAAATTCCAAACTGTAAGATCAGGGTTACCAATCTACCCTCTTTCTTTAATTGTTTTGGGCATTAGGATTTACAGAGGAATTATCTGACCACATTAAAGAAGCAACCAGCACATTGCAATTATTTATAAAGGTCACATAACTCCAAGTGTATTTATACCCAAAACGTGTTTCTGTTTTGGATAGAACAGGGAATCGTAAAAAACCTTTCAAGTTAAATTCTTTGCTGTCCTTGCCCCGTTGATGGGATTTCATTTTGTAAAGCGCTGAGCAAACTGTTGGTGCTATATAAATCCTGTATAGTAATAATAATTTCCCTTCATTGTCTGTTGTGTAAACAGAACTACAAGTAGCAGGAAATCTCCACAAAGTTAGTGGAAATCTCTTAGGCTCCATTTACACAAGATGCTGTTTCAACCTCCCCTGAAAGTTTTATCTTGACAGCTAGAAACCGGCGTCTAAAACTTCAGTTTTGCATGCCGCGTTTAGCTGCGTTTTTGCCACGTTCGCGTCTAGGAGCGTTTCTGAAAAAAAAAATGCAAACATCTGTAAACTAAACGCTCCTAGACGCGAGTTACCGCGTTTAGGAGCGTTCAGGCACATTTACAAGCTGTTTGGCGTTTCAAATGCCTCTGAACTTTGCATTCCAAAAAAAGCCTCTAAACTCAACTGCCTGGAAACGACCTTAACTCCCTGGCGGTATTCCCGAGTGCGGCTCGGGGTGAATTTTCTGTACCAAGAGCGGTAACCCCGAGCCACACTCGGGATCGCATCGCTGGATCAAGGCAGTGTTACTTACCTTGTCCCCTGGAACCAGCCATGTCCCCCCGCTGTGTCTGCGGGCTGTGTCTTCCGCCCAATGCCTCTGTGTGCCAGGCTCCATTCCCTGCGAATGTCGGAGACCGTCGGCAAATTCAAAAAGTGAAACACACAGTAAACATACAGTACACTGTAATCTGTAAGATTACATTACTGTATGAAATCATTTCACATCCCCTTTGTCCCTAGTGGTTTGTCCAGAGCCCTGCATGCACTTTTATATTATATATGCCATTTTTTCTGCCTGGAAACTTGAGAATGTCCATGGCAACCCAAAAGTGTCCCTTTACATCAAAAGTGTTTTTTGATCAGCTAGAAAACAGCGATAGTAAATAAGAATCATTTGCAGAATTGAGTGATACTGATTTGTGGGGAAATTTATCATCAGACACTGAAAGTGACGACAGCGACAATTCTGCAAATTAGCAAATTTCAGTGTTTTTAATTTGATTACATTATTAAATACATTTTATTACTATTATGCTATTATTTTTGATAATTATTTAAAGTTATTTATTATATTAAATATTCAAAATTTATATTTATACCCGGGATTTGTACTAGACTCTTGTTTGGACAGATTTAAGTGAGTTATTCCTAATAATTACAGGCCTACAATATAAAACGCCAAATTTCTATGCAAAACAATGTTCCGCTTTTCGACGCAAAAATCTGACATAATCATACCGCCAGGGAGTTTAAATGACCTGTGTAAATGTACTGATAAGATAACATAGAGGAAAGTTCAGGGGCAGCTGAAAAAAACGCCCAAATGCCTCTAAACGTCCGTTTACCAGCAGCAGTGTAAATGAGGCCTTAATCGCTTATTGGTACAAGTGTCATGTTTGGAAAATTCCTCCTCACCTCTTCTTCTAGTGAAAGCTCTAAAATTTTAGATTTATCATCATATTCTATCTTGGTGACAATGGTCACCGAGACAAACAGAGAGGGTGAATACCCCCAGCTGAGACACAGACAGTAATGAAAACTTTACAGGTTGAAAAAGTTTTGGTTATTTACGCACAATCTATTTATACTTGGTGTGCTGAATTTTTTAAATTCCCTAAATCTAAAGGTGCCCATAGTCATTAGAATGCAGCTGTTTTGGACTGACTGAGAATTATTTGATTCTGGGGATTTGTCTATGGGGACATCACATCTAACTTTAGCGTTGATGGTCAGGCACTAGAGCTGGCTCTGTTTTCTTTACCTGTAGCAGACCCCTTTCTCATAAGGCAAGCAGGCCTATCTGTACTCAGTTGCCCTCAGGTCTTATATACAACGCTATAGTACCTGACTACCAGGCGTGAGCTAAGCACAGCAAACAGGTACTTGCAGAGGGCAGACAGGCAGAGTGGTCCAATGGCAGTCCGGGTTCAAGGCAGGCAACTTTCAGAGATTAGTCAGGGTCAAATCCATGGTAAAATAGCAGGCAGAGTTCAGAGGGGAATTCAAAGTTCAACCTGTGGCCTGTAACAGGGAAATCCAAACTAGAAGGCAAGGTGGGGATCAGATGAAGGCAAAGGTCAAGGTGCGGGAACAAGGCAGGCAAACAGGGAGCTTGAAGCACGTGTTGCAAATACTATCACGAGCATGACACTAAGGCTTTGGCAGGCATAAAAAAGGTTTGGTCTTTACCCAGAGTCTGTGTCTACATCAATCAGCATGCAGGTAGACAGTCAGATAGGGAGAGCTGAAACCAGGATGCTGAAATGAGACCAGCAGCTGCCAAGGAACACGAGGGTTACACGCTCCTGACAGGGGAAGTGTACACACAGTACTGAATGTGAAATTTCTATCCATAAATTAAGCACAGGACAAATTAAATGAGCAGGTTAGACGTTTGCCTTATACCGGTTATTGTCCCCAGCACTGGGGCCTGTCTGTGCATAGCCCATCCTCCCTACAACATTGCCCTTAACAGGAGAACATGTATGAATAGAGTGCTACTGTTTAGAGTAAAATCTGTCCCAGAAGACACTGTAAGACACTGAGATCATGAAATTAAGCCTGGTCATTCTTGTATGACCAACGTAAACCGGGGCACATAAGGTCATATTTGTGAATTGACAAATTAGCACAATTTTCCACAAGCTACAGTGAAAGAAAAAAGTATGTGATCCCCTGCTGATTTTGTATGTTTGCCCAATAACAAAGAAATGAGCAGTCTATAATTTTAATGGTAGGTTTATTTTAACAGTGAGAGACAGAATAACAAAAAAAATAAAAAATCCAGAAAAATGCATTTCAAAGAAGTTATAAATTGATTTGCATTTTAATGAGTGAAATAAGTATTTGACCCCTTCTAAAAACATGACTTAGTACTTGGTGGCAAAATCCTTGTTGGCAATCACAGAGCTCTGACGTTTCTTGTAGTTGGCCCCCAGGTTTGCACACATCTCATGAGGGATTTTGTCCCACTCCTCTTTGCAGATCTCCTCCAAGTCATTAAGGTTTCGGGGGTGACGTTTGGTAACTCGAATCTTCAGCTCCCCCACATATTTTCTATGGGATTAAGCTGACTGGCCAGGCCACTCCAGGATCTTAATGTGCTTCTTCTTGAGCCACTCCTTTGTTGCCTTGGCCATGTGTTTTGGGTCATTGTCATGCTGAAATACCCATCCACGACCCATTTTCGATGCCCTGGCTGAGGGAAGGAGGTTCTCAGCCAAGATTTGACGATACATGGCCCTGTCCATCGTCCCCTTGATGCGGTGAAGTTGTCCTCACCCCATAGCAGAAAAACAACCCCAAAGCATAATGTTTCCACCTCCATATTTAACAGTGGGGATGGTGTTCTTGGGGTCATAGGTAGCATATCTCCTCCTCCAAACACAGCGAGTTGAGTTGATGCCAAAGAGCTCGATATTGGTCTCATCTGACCACAGCACTTTCTCCCAGTTCTCCTCTGAATCATTCAGCTGTTCATTAGCAAACTTCAGACGGGCCTGTACATGTGCTTTCTTGAGCAGGGGGGACCTTGCAGGATTTCAGTCCTTCACGGCGTAGTGTGTTACCAATTGTTTTCTTGGTGACTATGGTCCCAGCTGCCTTGAGATCATTGACAAGATTCTCCCATGTAGTTCTGGGCTGATTCCTCACCGTTCTCATGATCATTGCAACTCCACAAGGGGAGATCTTGCATGGAGCCCCAGACCAAGGGAGATTGAGTTATTTTTTATTTCTTCCATTTGCGAATAATCACACCGACTGTTGTCACCCTCTCACCAAGCTGCTTGGTGATGGTCTTGTAGACCATTCTAACCTTGTGTAGGTCTATAATCTTGTCCCTGACATCCTTGGACAGCTCTTTGGTCTTGGCCATGGTGGAGCGATTGGAATCTGATTGATTGATTGCTTCTGTGGATAGGTGTCTTTTATAGAGGTAACAAGCTGAGATTAGGAGCACTCCCTTTAAGAGAAGACTCCTAATCTCCGCTCATTACATGTATAGAAGACACTAGGGAGACAGAAATCTTGCTGATTGATAGGGGATCAAATACTTATTTCACTCATTAAAATGTAAATCAATTGATAACTTTCTTGAAATGTGTTTTTCTGGATTTTTTGGCTGTTATTCTGTCTCTCACTGTTAAAATAAACCTAGCAATAAAATTATATTATACTGATACTAATTATACTGATCATTTCTTTGTCAGCGGGCAAGCGTACAAAATCAGCAGGGGATCAAATACTTTTTTCCCCTCATCATATATAGTTTGAGATTCTGCCTAAACAATTCATTGAAATGATCCTATTTGAGCTGCTACCTGGCCAAGAGTGCTGTGACAGTTTGTGCTACAGCCATTGATGGAGTGACTGTATCACTTGTTTGACATCACCTAACTGTTACACAGAATAAAAGACACAGTAAGACAGACACACAATGGTATCTATGAACATGGACATACAAACTAAATGGATATTGTCAAATACAGAAAGACTATAAAGTAATGGATATTGCCAAATACAGAAAGACATTGGAAGAGACAGGCAGACATACATTAATGGCTGACTCCAGTTGTGAAACACCTTCCCCACCCAGAGCAAAGCAAGGAAGAGAACAGGAATGATGATGAAAATATGTCTGTGCATGGTTCCCCCCAAAAAAAGAAAGATCCCTTTAAAAATTGATTTGTTAATAATGTACATTATCAAAGCAGCTTATCAAAAAAGGTAGTTTAATTAGCAATAAAAGTGAAGTGACCCATAATAACTAGTCAGGTTTTATGTTCTAGCTGTCAGATCACTGAAAAGATGACTCTTAATTAGTTTTTTAGGGCTTACTGCAATTTCTCAGCATGAGTGCTCTTTACGTTGACTCACTGAATAAGCCTGAAGATGTCATTATTTTTTGTTAATTTATCAAATGTAATATACTTAGTTTCTTACGAGTGCTGTGAGAAGTTTAAAACAATTAATGTTTCTTTGGATCTATGTCTTCCATAAATCCACATAACAGTTCTCATCCTTTTGCATAGCATTGTTCCTCTCTATATATGTGAGGAAATAGATATGTCTGCATTGTCCTAGAGAATGCAAATGTGCTGCACAGATGTGACCACATTACTGCCCATGAAAAACGTTACATATGACACCCATCTCTCACATTGCAACACATTTAAAGGCTCCATCTGGTGGGCCAACAAAGTCTAACGACTTCCAACTGGGCACAGCGGAGTTCAGGGAGCAGCGATCAGGAGAAAACACAGGAATTTACAGCAATTTTACACATAGATCAAATTATTTGTCCCCCCATCTGTTTAGCATCATCAGAGATAAGGAAGAACGACTTTAAACAATGCAGCATAAGTCTAATAAAAGCAAACAGTCACTGGGAAATTGAATCTTCGGGATTTATCATGTTGAATGTTAAAATAGCATGATATAGCTACAATCTACCTAAAGGAGAATCCTACTAAAAGACAAGCCAACTTTGAACCACTTTGTAAAAACGTCCAGTTTTTGTCTGTTTTCCAGAGGATTGTTGGGCACCATATAGAGTGCTCTCATAAATATATAGTGGGGAAGTAACTAGGTCCATACTCCAGAGCAATCACAATGCCCCAGGAATCCAAAAAGATAGTCATAACAGCAGATTTAGTGCTGACAGATTTAGAAAACAGTTTCCCAATATTTTGCAATCACCCCTGCTTTTTGGATGATTCAAATATTTTTTCAAGGCGTTGGTGTCTCATACCTCTATGCTTGGCAACCAGTGTACCCCTGACTAGGCCATAGATTCCCAGCAGAGATTTATGGGGGTATTGAAGGATGGAGCTGGCTGCCACACAAAGCTGAAAACGTTTGGCACAAGATTCTGTATCAGAGGAATCACCAAGGTTCTCTAGCCATCTGGATTTATCTTTAGACTTGAGTTCTTCATAAGAGACAAGATGGCCAGAATAAGAGGGTGGTCTGCAACTTAGGGAGATGTGGAGGGCTGGTAGACCGTGTTCATACATCTAACCCAGAAATGTTGCTGTCACCTGTCAGTAACACTTTCCATATACAGTGTATAATATAGCCCTGCCTACCAGTTCAACCTGGCTGGGTTTTTCTTGTTATTGCTCCAAAAAAGTATGTGAATTCTGTGTCCTTATGGTTTACTTACCCTGTCTTTAAATGTAATTTGTAAATGTATTTCAGTAATATGGATCCTGGTTTCCCATGACTGACCACAGTTATAAAATTCTAACCTTCTGTTCACTGTAACATTTGTAGTGTTAACTCCTCTAACTTCTTTTGAACCGTGTTTTAGAAAGTTGTGTGAAACCTATACTAATATGCAGTGGCGGCTGGTGTATTTTTTGGGGAAGGCGGCAAACAATCCACCCCCCCATTGGACGGCACCCCCCCCCCGGGGGTCAGTCAGTCAGTAGTTGGGGCCCAGCACTTACCCCATACCCATCTCGCGGGCAGTGCTCCGGGCGGCAGGCGGCATCTCTCTGGGCTGCGGGCGGCTGCTTCCTCGCTTACCCTGGGTCTCCTCCCTCCTCCTCCTCCTGACAGCCAATCCGTATCTCCTTTCGGCCAATTTGGTGACGGGTCTCAGGACTCGCTTCCTTATTGGCCAGGAGGAGAATCAGTGTTACATTCGCTATCTCACACAACTGGGAGCAGTGCTCTGTGCCCCGAGCCCACCCTTTTTTGGAGCCTATTAGAGCCTCTACTGCATGTAGATCGGGGGCCGGATACATGGATGGGGGGACGGCACCCATGCGCCCCCTATGGATGGGCCATCACAGCTAATATGTCAGTTAGTAAATTAGTGGTGCGTGAGTAAACTGAAGGAGTGAGCTGAGGAGTAGAAGTATGAATGTGGGTGTCATCAGCAAAGAGAGGATATTTAAAGCCATGGGAGGTTATTGACTGATCAAAAGTGAAAATGTAGATAGAGAATATAATGGGTCCAAGAACAGAGGAGTACTTAGATAGGTAAGAGAACAGCCAGGAAAGAGCAGAGTCTTGAAGGCCAAGTGAGTGAAATATTTTGAGGAGAAGGATATCAAAAGCAGCAGACAAGTCTAACATCATGTGTATGGAGTAGCGGCCATTGATTTTACCAGTTAGCAAGTCATTACCTTGCTTTAGTAGGGCAGTTTCTGTGGACTGTTGTGGGTGAAAGCCAGACTGTAAGGGTCAAGAAGGTTGTGTGTGGCAGCAGCTCAGACAATTGTAGTCTAGGCATTTTAAAAATTTGGAGGTAGACAGGAGCAAGGACATAGGTATTAAGTTGTTCAGACTCATGGAGCCCAGCAATGACTTTTTAAGTATAAAAGTGACCAATTCATGTTCTAGAACTGAGAGGAAGATGCCAGTAGAGGGGTGGAAATTGAAGATGTGAGTTATAAAGTGTAAAATAAATAAAGAATGAGTCCCCTTTAGTTTAGAGGGGGAAGGCTACAGAGGGCAGTTGGTTTTGTGAAGGGAAATGTTGAGCAACCTCCTCTGCATTAACAGGGTCAAAAGAGGTAAGTATTAAATGTAATGTTAGACAAGGTATATTAAGTGGGAAAGATATCTGGACAGCAAGAACCTTCTCACAAATGACATCTATCTTGTTTTTGAAATGATTGGTAGTGTCCTGGGCAGTGAGTGAGTTAGTTGGTAGAGGTAATGGGGGACAAAGTAGAGAAATAAATATATAAAAGAGCTGACATTCTGTGATTTGACAAGGGGAGATTGTGACATTTATTTACCCCTTGTCCAATCACAGAATGCATTAATACGCACTGAAAAAATACAAACTGTTTTATGAATGGAGGAGCTGCATAATGAGAGACGCATTGTGATTGCTGTGCTCCAGCTCCGAATGTAAGGTTCAGCACTTACATCACTGTCAGGAGGTGCATTGCCTGGAATTCAGCTTTAATTATTATGGACAACTGAATATAAAAAAAAACTCTGTCCAATGCCAAACTTATTTAATTTGTGTTTTGCATCCAGTCCAAGTTTGGACTGATTAGTTCATAAACGTAACAACTCTATCATAATTTCTTTTTGTATACATTAGGTGTATCATGTAGTGATGAGTTTGTCAAGACAATGGTCTCTTTTTATTGTTCATGATCAATAATGTTCCTCTGTTAAACCTTGTCACTGTAACAACATCCATAAAGGATTTTTAGTGCTTTAAATCAGGGTAGAAATTCTGTGTCCACTAGATGGCTCCCTGTGTGATGAGATGATTTTCATGGCTATAGAACTGTTGAAGAAGGGAAATGATTCCACTGTAGCGGTCTTCAAACAAATCTGCTTTAGTAAACGTAGGATTTGCAGAGACTCAACTTTATTGTTTGTGTTGTAAAATAATGGCACTGTACAAAAAGTCAAGATATTACTGAAACCCTGCACTTGTCTGTTTAGGCTTCTTTACTCATATTTGTTATATTATATATATTATATATTTTAAGTTGATCTAAGTTTTGTTTTTTTACATGACTGTTCATTAAAAGCAAGCAGGTGATGAATATCTTCTTTAATCCACAACCTTTTTAAACGACTAATACTCTAAACAGGGCATATGGGGCCAGAGGTCTAATAGAAAATGTTAAAGTCTTGTGGTAGAACCGGAAGAGGGCCCTACTATTTTTCATTTAGCTGAACCCTTCAAATACTCCTTTATAGTGTCAGTCCTCACAAAACTGATATTTCATTTTTTTTTTTTGTGGTAGATGCTGAAGAGATAAATTGCAGCCAGTATCACAGGTGGGGTACATTGCAGCCAGTTCACAGGTGGGGTACATTGCAGCCAGTATCACAGGTGGGGTACATTGCAGCCAATATCACAGGTGGGGGTACATTGCAGCCAATATCACAGGTGGGGTACATTGCAGCCAATATCACAGGTGGGGGTACATTGCAGCCAATATCACAGGTGGGGTA
>BLSH010451692.1:8230-18593 GCA_018402905.1 Glandirana rugosa
TTAGTAGAGTATGACCTCATCCCTCTCCAAGGGCCGCCACGACACTCACTGTCTTATGAAAATATTCTAGTGGAGTATGTACTCACACTCACAGCACCGCCGGGAACCTCTCCCTACTCCAGTATGAGATGATTTTAGAATGCTAATCTGTCCCTCACACCAGCAGCAGGAACCTCTCCCTATACCAGTATGAGATCTTTTTATAATGGTAATCTGTCCCTCACACCAACAGCAGGAACCTCTCCCTACTCCAGTATGAGATGATTTTAGAACGCTAATCTGTCCCTCACAGCACTACCAGGAACCTCTCCTTACTCCAGTAATCTGTCCCTCAAACCAGCAGCAGGAACCTCTCCCTATACCAATATGAGATGATTTTATAACGGTATTCTGTCCCTCACATCACCGCCAGGAACCTCTCCCTACTCCAGTATGAGATGATTTTAGAATGCTAATTTGTCCCTCACAGCACCGCCAGGAATCTCTCCCTACTCCAGTATTAGATCATTTTATTACTGTGATCTGTCCCTCACATCAGCAGCAGGAACCTCTCCCTATACCAGTATGAGGTTTTTTTAAAACGGTAATCGGTCCCTCACACCATTAGCAGGAATCTCTTCCTATTCCATTATAAGATGATTTTATAACGGTAATGTGTCCCTCACTAAACCGCCAGGAACCTCTCCCTACTCCAGTATGAGATGATTTTAGAATGCTAATCTGTATCTCACAGCACCGCCAGGAACCTCTCCTTACTCCAGTATGAGATGATAGAACGCTAATCTGTCCCTCACAGCACCGCCAGGAATCTCTCCCTACTCCAGTATGAGATGATTTTATAATGGTTATCTGTCCCTCACATCAGCAGCAGGAACCTCTCCATTTACCAGTATGAGATGATTTTATAACGGTAATCTGTCACTAACCCCAGCAGCAGAAACCTCTCCCTACTCCAGTATAAAATGATTTTGGAACGCTAATCTGTCCCTCACAGCACCGCCAGGAACCTCTCCCTACTCCAGTATGAAATGATTTTAGAATGATAATCTGTCCCTCACAGCACCACCTGGAATCTCTCCGTACTCCAGTATTAGATGATTTTATTACTGTAATCTGTCCTTCACATCAGCAGCAGGAACCTCTCCCTATACCAGTATGAGATTATTTTACAACAGTAATCTGTCCCTCTCACCAGTAGCAGGAACCTCTCCCTATTCCATTATAAGATGATTTTATAATGGTAATGTGTCCCTCACTGCACCGCCAGGAACCTCTCCCTACTCAAGTATGAGATGATTTTAGAACGGTAATCTGTCCCTCACAGCACTGCGAGGAACCTCTCCCTACTCCAGTATGAGATAACTTTAGAATGCTAATCTGTCCCTCACAGCACCACCTGGAACCTCTCCCCTCTCCAGTATGAGATGATTTTAGAACGATAATCTGTCCCTCACAGCAGCACCAGGAATCCCTCACTACACCAGTATGAGATGATTTTAGAACAATAATCTGTTCCTCATATCACCACCAGGAACCTCTCCCTACTCCAGTATGAGATTATTTTAGAATGCTAATCTGTATCTCACATCACCGCCAGGAACCTCTCCCTACTCCAATATGAGATGATTTTATAACGGTTATCTGTCCCTCACATCAGCAGCAGAAACCTATCCCAATACCAGTATGAGATGATTTTGTAACGATAATCTGTCCCTCACTGCACCGCCAGAAACCTCTCCCTACTCCAGTATGAGATGATTTTAAAATGGTAATCTGTCCCTCACTGCACCGCCAGGAACCTCTCTCTACTGCAGTATGAGATGATAGAACGCTAATCTGCCCCTCAAAGCACCGCCAGGAACCTCTCCCTACTCCAGTATGAGATGATTTTATAACGGTTATCTGTCCCTCACATCAGCAGCAGGAACCTCTCCATTTACCAGTATGAGATGATTTTATAACGGTAATCTGTCCCTCACTGCACTGCCAGGTACCTCTCCCTACTACAGTATGAGATGATTTTAAAATGGTAATCTGTCCCTCACAGCACCGCCAGGAACCTCTCCCTACTCCAGTATGAGATGATTTTAGAATGATAATCTGTCCTTCACAGCAACGCCAGGAACCTCTCCCTACTCCAGTATGAGATGATTTTATTACTGTAATCTGTCCCTCACATCAGCAGCAGGAACCTCTCCCTATACCAGTATGAGATTATTTTATAACAGTAATCTGTCCCTCACACCAGTAGAAGGAACCTCTCCCTATTCCATTATAAGATGATTTTATAACTGTAATTTGTCCCTCACTGCACCGCCAGGAACCTCTCCCTACTCCAGTATGAGATGATTTTAGAATGGTAATCTGTCCCTCACAGCACCGCCAGGAACCTCTCCCTACTCCAGTATGAGATGATTTTAGAATGCTAATCTGTCCCTCACAGCACTGCAAGGAACCTCTCCCTACTCTAGTAATCTGTCCCTCAAACCAGCATCAGGAACCTCGCCCTATACCAGTATGAGATTATTTTATAACGTAATCTGTCCCTCACACCAGTAGCAGGAACCTCTCCCTATTCCATTATAAGATGATTTTATAATGGTAATGTGTCCCTCACTGCACTGCCAGGAACCTCTCCCTACTCCAGTATGAGATGATTTTAGAAGGGTAATCTGTCCCTCACAGCACTGCAAGGAACCTCTCCCTACTCCGGTATGAGATAATTTTAGAACGCTAATCTGTCCCTGACAGCACTGCAAGGAACCTCTCCCTACTCCGGTATGAGATAATTTTAGAATTCTAATCTGTCCCTCACAGCACCACCAGGAACCTCTCCCCTCTCCAGTATGAGATGATTTTAGAACGATAATCTGTCCCTCACATCACCACCAGGAACCTCTCCCTACTCCAGTATGAGATGATTTTAGAATGCCAATCTGTATCTCACAGCACCGCCAGGAACCTCTCCCTACTCCAGTATGAGATGATAGAACGCTAATCTGCCCCTCAAAGCACCGCCAGGAACCTCTCCCTACTCCAGTATGAGATGATTTTATAACGGTAATCTGTCCCTCACTGCACCGCCAGGTACCTCTCCCTACTCCAGTATGAGATCATTTTAAAATGGTAATCTGTCCCTCACAGCACCGCCAGGAACCTCTCCCTACTCCAGTATGAGATGATTTTAGAATGATAATCTGTATCTCACAGCACCGCCAGGAACCTCTCACTACTCCAGTATGAGATGATTTTATAACGGTTATCTGTCCCTCACATCAGCAGCAGGAACCTCTCCCTATACCAGTATGAGATGATTTATAACGGTAATCTGCCCCTCACTGCAACGCCTGGTAGCTCTCCCTACCCCAGTATGAGATGATTTTAAAATGGTAATCTGTCCCTCACAGCACCGCCAGGAACCTCTACCTACCCCAGTATGAGATGATTTTAGAATGCTATTCTGTCCCTCACAGTACCGCCTGGAAACTCTCCCTACTCCAATATGAGATGATTTTAGAACGATAATCTGTCCCTCACAGCACCGCCGGGAACCTCTCCCTATTCCAGTATGAGATGATTTTAGAACGGTAATCTGTCCCTCACAGCACCGCCAGGAACCTCTCCCTACTCCAGTATGAGATGATTTTAGAATGATAATCTGTCCCTCACAGCACCGCCAGGAATCTCTCCCTACTCCAGTATTAGATCATTTTATTACTGTGATCTGTCCCTCACATCAGCAGCAGGAACCTCTCCCTATACCAGTATGAGATTATTTTATACCGGTAATCTGTCCCTCACACCATTAGCAGGAACCTCTCCCTATTCCATTATAAGATGATTTTATAACGGCATCACTACACTGCCAGGAACCTCTCCCTACTCCAGTATGAGATGATTTTAGAATGCTAATCTGTATCTCACAGCACCGCCAGGAACCTCTCCTTACTCCAGTATGAGATGATAGAACGCTAATCTGTCCCTCACAGCACCGCCAGGAATCTCTCCCTACTCCAGTATGAGATGATTTTATAATGGTTATCTGTCCCTCACATCAGCAGCAGGAACCTCTCCATTTACCAGTATGAGATGATTTTATAACGGTAATCTGTCACTCACCCCAGCAGCAGAAACCTCTCCCTACTCCAGTATGAGATGATTTTAGAACGGTAATCTGTCCCTCACAGCACCGCCAGGAACCTCTCCCTACTCCAGTATGAGATGATTTTAGAATGATAATCTGTCCCTCACAGCACCGCCAGGAATCTCTCCCTACTCCAGTATTAGATCATTTTATTACTGTGATCTGTCCCTCACATCAGCAGCAGGAACCTCTCCCTATACCAGTATGAGATTATTTTATAACGGTAATCTGTCCCTCACACCAGTAGCAGGAACCTCTCCCTAATCCATTATAAGATGATTTTATAACGGTAATTTGTTCCTCACTGCACCACCAGGAACCTCTCCCTACTCCAGTATGAGATGATTTTAGAACGGTAATCTGTCCCTCACAGCACCGCCAGGAACCTCTCCCTACTCCAGTATGAGATACATTTAGAATGCTAATCTGTCCCTCACAGCACCAGCAGTAACCTCTCCCCTCTCCAGTATGAGATGATTTTAGAACGATAATCTGTCCCTAACAGCAGCACCAGGAATCTCTCACTACACCAGTATGAGATGATTTTAGAACGATAATCTATCCCTCACATCACCAAAAGGAACCTCTCCCTACTCCAGTATGAGATGATTTTAGAATGCTAATCTGCATCTCACAGCACCGCCAGGAACCTCTCCTTACATCAGTATGAGATGATAGAACGCTAATCTGTCCCTCACAGCACCGCCAGGAACCTCTCCCTACTCCACTATGAGATGATTTTATAACAGTTATCTGTCCCTCACATCAGCAGCAGGAACCTCACCATATACCAGTATGAAATGATTTTATAACGGTAATCTGTCACTCACACCAACAGCAGAAACCTCTCCCTACTCCAGTATACGATGATTTTAGAACACTAATCTGTCCCTCACAGCACCGCCAGGAACCTCTCCCTACTCCAGTATGAGATGATTTTAGAATGATAATCTGTCCCTCACAGCACCGCCAAGATTCTCTCCCTACTCCAGTATGAGATGATTTTATAACGGTATCTGTCCCTCACATCAGGAGCAGGAACCTCTCCCGATACCAGTATGATATAATTTTATAACGGTAATCTGTCACTCACTGCACCGCCAGGTACCTCTCCCTACTCCAGTATGAGATTATTTTAAAATGGTATTCTGTCCCTCACAGCACCGCCAGGAACCTCTACCTACACCAGTATGAGATGATTTTAGAATGCTATTCTGTCCCTCACAGTACAGCCAGGAAACTCTCCCTACTCCAATATGAGATGATTTTAGAACGATAATCTGTCCCTCACAGCACCGCCGGGAAATTCTCCCTATTCCAGTATGAGATGATTTTATAATGCTAATCTGTCCCTCACAGCACTGCCAGGAAACTCTCCTTACTCCAGTAATCTGTCCCTCAAACCAGCAGCAGGAACCTCGCCCTATACCAGTATGAGATGATTTTATAACGGTATTCTGTCCCTCACTGCACCGCCAGGAACCTCTCCCTACTCCAGTATGAGATGATTTTAGAACGGTAATCTGTCCCTCACAACATGGCCAGGAACCTCTCCCTACTCATGTATGAGATGATCTTATAACGGTATTCTGTCACTTACAGCACCGCCGGGAACCTCTCCCTACTCCAGTATGAGATGATTTTATAACGGTAAGGTGTCACTCACACCAGCAGCAGAAACCTATCCCTATACCAGTATGAGATGATTTTATAATGGTAATCTGTCCCTCACTACACCGCCAGGAACTTCTCCCTACTCCAGTATGAGATGATTTTAGAATGCTAATCTGTCCCTCACAGCACCGCCAGGAACCTCTCCTAACTTCAGTATGAGATGATTTTATAATGGTTATCTGTCCCTCAAATCAGCAGCAGGAACCTCTCCCTATACCAGTATGAGATGATTTTATAACGGTAATCTGTCACTCACACCAGCAGCAGAAACCTATCCCTATACCAGTATGAGATGATTTTATAATGGTAATCTGTCCCTCACTACACCGCTAGGTACCTCTCCCTACTCCAGTATGAGATGATTTTAAAATGGTAATCTGTCACTCACAGCACCGCCAGGAACCTCTACCTACTCCAGTATGAGATGATTTTAGAATGCTATTCTGTCCCTCACTGCACCGCCAGGAACCTCTCCCTACTCCAATATGAGATGATTTTAGAATGAGAATCTGTCCTTCACAGCACCGCCGGGAACCTCTCCCTATTCCAGTATGAGATGATTTTAGAACGCTAATCTGTCCCTCACAGCACTGCCAGGAACCTCTCCCTACTCCAGTAATCTGTCCCTCAAACCAGCAGCAGGAACCTCTCCCTATATCAATATGAGATGATTTTATAACGATAATGTGTCCCTCACTGCACCGCCAGGAAACTCTCCCTACTCCTGTATGAGATGATTTTAGAACGGTAATCTGTCCCTCACAGCACCGCCAGGAACCTCTCCCTACTCCAGTATGAGATGATTTTAGAACACTAATCTGTCCCTCACAGCACTGCCAGGAACCTCTCCCTACTCCAGTATGAGATGATTTTATTACTGTAATCTGTCCCTCACATCAGCAGCAGGAACCTCTCCCTATACCAGTATGAGATTATTTTATAACGGTAATCTGTCCCTTACACCAGTAGCAGGAACTTCTCCCTATTCCATTATAAGATGATTTTATAACGATAATGTGTCCCTCACTGCACCGCCAGGAACCTCTCCCTACTCCAGTATGAGATGATTTTAGAACGCTAATCTGTCCCTCACAGCACCGCCAGGAACCTCTCCTTACTCCAGTATGAGATGATTTTAGAACGCTAATCTGTCCCTCACAGCACTGCAAGGAACCTCTCCCTATTCCAGTATGAGATAATTTTAGAATGCTAATCTGTCCCTCACAGCACCAACAGGAACGACTCCCCTCTCCAGTATGAGATGATTTTAGAGCGATAATCGGTCCCTCACAGCAGCACCAGGAATCTCTCACTACACCAGTATGAGATGATTTTAGAATGATAATCTGTCCCTCACATCACCGCCAGGAACCTCTCCCTACTCCAGTATGAGATGATTTTAGAATGCTAATCTGTATTTCACTGCACCGCCAGGAACCTCTCCCTACTCCAGTATGAGATGATAGAACGCTAATCTGTCCCTCACAGCACCGCCAGGAACCTCTCCTAACTCCAGTATGAGATGATTTTATAACGGTTATCTGTTCCTCAAATCAGCAGCAGGAACCTCTCCCTATACCAGTAAGAGATGATTTTATAACGGTAATCTGTCCCTCACTGCACCGCCAGGTACCTCTCCCTACTCCAGTATGAGATGATTTTAACCACTTCAGCCCAGGAAGGATTTCCCACTTTAGGACCAGAGCCCTTTTTACGATTCGGCACTGCGTCGCTTTAACTGACAATTGCGCGGTCGTGCGACGTTGTACCCAAACGAAATTTGCATCTTTTTTTCCCACAAATAGAGCTTTCTTTTGGTGGTATTTGATCCCCTCTGCGTCATTTCTGATCTCCACTATAAACAAAAGAAGAGCGACAATTTTGCCAAAAAAAACCAAATTTCTTACTTTTTGCTAAAATACAAATCCAAAATAAAACTATAAAAAAACATTTTTTCTATCTGTTTTGTTCGATTAATATTCTTCCTCATATTTTTGGCAATCGGCGTTTATTGATTGGTTTGCGCAAAAGTTCCCGCATTTACGGATGATGAGAATTCATTTCTGGGGTTTTTATTTTTTTTTTATTTTTTACTATTAATGGCGGCGATCTGCGATTTTTAGCGGTACTGCGATATTTCAGCGGACATGTCGGACTATTTTGACACTTTTTTGGGACCATTGGCATTTATACAGCGATCAGTGCTATAAAAATGCACTGATTACTGTGTAAATGCCATTGGCAGTGAAGGGGTTAACCTGCAGGGGGCGCTCTAAGGGTTAACTGTGTTCCCTGGGCGTGTTCTTACTGTGGGGGGACTGCCCTAGCTGGGGAAAGGGGATGATTACAGCTTTCACTTACAGGAAGGCTGTGATCATTGCCCTTCCCCCTTCAACAGAACGGAGGTCCGTGTTTACATACACGGACCTCCGTTCTTTCCGTGCGGGGGAGCCATCGCGGGTAGCAGGCAGCGATCGAGTCTGCCCTACCCACTCCCTGGCTCCCCCAGAACACAGTGAGCATGCGAGCGCGCCTCCGGCGGCGCGCGCGCGCTCACAATGCTAGTTATCGCGGCCGCCGTCCTGTGACGGCGGTTCGCGATAACGAACCACCTTGTCGCCGTTACGCTGCGGCGGGCGGTCGGCAAGTGGTTAAAATGGTAATCTGTCCCTCACAGCACCGCCAGGAACCTCTACCTACTCCAGTATGAGATGATTTTAGAATGTTATTCTGTCCCTCACAGCACCGCCAGGAACCGCTCCCTACTCCAATATGAGATGATTTTAGAATGATAATCTGTTCCTCACAGCACCGCCGGGAACCTCTCCCTATTCCAGTATGAGATGATTTTAGGACGCTAATCTGTCCCTCACAGCACTGCCAGGAACCTCTCCCTACTCCAGTAATCTGTCCCTCAAACCAGCAGCAGGAACCTCTCCCTATACCAATATGAGATGATTTTATAACGGTATTCTGTCCCTCACTGCACCGCCAGGAACCTCTCCCTACTCCAGTATGAGATGATTTTATAACGGTATTCTGTCCCTCACAGCACCGCCGGGAACCTCTCCCTACTCCATTATGAGATGATTTTACAATAGTAATCTGTCCCTCACACCAGCAGCAGGAACCTCTTCCTACTCCAGTATGAGATGATTTTAGAATGCTAATCTGTCCCTCACAGCAACGCAAGGAAGCTCTCCCTACTCCAGTATGAGATGATTTTAGAACGATAATCGGTACCTCACAGCACCGCCAGGAACCTCTCCCTACTCCAGTATGAGATGATTTTACAATGCTAATCTGTCCCTCACACCAGCAGCAGGAATCTCTCCCTATACCAGTATGAGATGATTTTATTACTATAATCTGTCCCTCACATCAGCAGCAGGAACCTCTTAAAATACCAGTATGAGATGATTTTATAACGGTAATCTGTCCCTCGCACCAGCATCAGGAACCTCTCCCTATACCAACATGAGATGATTTTATAACGGTAATCTGTCCCTCACTGCACCGAAAGGAACCTCTCCCTACTCCAGTATGAGATGATTTTAGAACGGTAATCTGTCCCTCACAGCACCAGGAACCTCTCCCTACTCTAGTATGAGATGATTTTAGAATGATAATCTGTCCCTCACAGCACCACCAGGAACCTCTCACTACTCCTGTATGAGATGATTTTAGAACACTGATCTGTCCGTCACAGCACAGCCAGGAACCTCTCCTTACTCCAGTATGAGATGATTTTATAACGCTAATCTGTCCCTCACAGCACCGCCAGGAACCTCTTCCAACTCCAGTATGAGATGATTTTAGAACACTAATCTGTCCCTCATAGCACTGCCAGGAACCTCTCCCTACTCCAGTATGAGATGATTTTAGAACGCTAATCTGTCCCTCACAGCAACGCAAGGAACCTCTCCCTACTCCAGTATGAGATGATTTTAGAACGATAATCGGTACCTCACAGCACCGCCAGGAACCTCTCCCTACTCCAGTATGAGATGATTTTAGAATGCTAATCTGTCCCTCACACCAGCAGCAGGAATCTCTCCCTATACCAGTATGAGATGATTTTATTACTATAATCTGTCCCTCACATCAGCAGCAGGAACCTCTCAAACTACCAGTATGAGATGATTTTATAACGGTAATCTGTCCCTCACACCAGCATCAGGAACCTCTCCCTATACCAACATGAGATGATTTTATAACGGTAATCTGTCCCTCACTGCACCGAAAGGAACCTCTCCCTACTCCAGTATGAGATGATTTTAGAACGGTAATCTGTCCCTCACAGCACCAGGAACCTCTCCCTACTCCAGTATGAGATGATTTTAGAATGATAATCTGTCCCTCACAGCACCATCAGGAACCTCTCACTACTCCTGTATGAGATGATTTTAGAACACTAATCTGTCCGTCACAGCACAGCCAGGAACCTCTCCTTACTCCAGTATGAGATGATTTTATAACGCTAATCTGTCCCTCACAGCACCGCCAGGAACCTCTTCCTACTCCAGTATGAGATGATTTTAGAAC
>BLSH010451692.1:18603-37127 GCA_018402905.1 Glandirana rugosa
ATATTTTAGAAGAGTATAACTATATCCCTCTCCAAGGACGACGACCAAACTCCCTGTCTAATGACCTCATCCCTCTCCAAGGACCGTCACGACACTCCCTGTCTAATCGTAAGATTTTAGTAGAGTATGACCTTATCCCTCTCCAAGGACCGCCACGACACTTCCTGTCTAATAGTAAGATTTTAGTAGAGTATAACCTCATCCCTCTCCAACTACTCCAGTATGAGATGATTTTAAAATGGTAATCTGTCACTCACAGCACCGCCAGGAACCTCTACCTACTCCAGTATGAGATGATTTTAGAATGCTATTCTGTCCCTCACAGCACCGCCAGGAACCTCTCCCTACTCCAATATGAGATGATTTTAGAATGATAATCTGTCCTTCACAGCACCGCCAGGAACCTCTCCCTATTCCAGTATGAGATGATTTTAGAATGCTAATCTGTCCCTCACAGCACTGCCAGGAACCTCTCCCTACTCCAGTAATCTGTCCCTCAAACCAGCAGCAGGAACCTCTCCCTATATCAATATGAGAAGATTTTATAATGGTATTCTGTCCCTCTCTGCACCGCAAGGAACCTCTCCCTACTCCAGTATGAAATGATTTTAGAATGGTAATCTGTCCCTCACAGCACTGCCAGGAACGGATGATGAGAATTCATTTCTGGGGTTTTTATTTTTTTTTATTTTTTACTATTAATGGCGGCGATCTGCGATTTTTAGCGGTACTGCGATATTTCAGCGGACATGTCGGACTATTTTGACACTTTTTTGGGACCATTGGCATTTATACAGCGATCAGTGCTATAAAAATGCACTGATTACTGTGTAAACGTCATTGGCAGTGAAGGGGTTAACCTGCAGGGGGCGCTCTAAGGGTTAACTGTGTTCCCTGGGCGTGTTCTTACTGTGGGGGGACTGCCCTAGCTGGGGAAAGGGGATGATTACAGCTTTCACTTACAGGAAGGCTGTGATCATCGCCCTTCCCCCTTCAACAGAACGGAGGTCCGTGTTTACATACACGGACCTCCGTTCCTTCCGTGCGGGGGAGCCATCGCGGGTAGCGGGCGGCGATCGAGTCCGCCCTACCCACTCCCTGGCTCCAATGGAACACAGTGAGCGTGCGAGCGCGCCTCCGGCGGCGCGCGCGCGCTCACAATGCTAGTTATCGCGGCCGCCGTCCTGTGACGACGGTTTGCGATAAGGAACCACCTTGTCGCCGTTACGCTGCGGCGGGCGGTCGGCAAGTGGTTAAAATGGTAATCTGTCCCTCACAGCACCGCCAGGAACCTCTATCTACTCCAGTATGAGATGATTTTAGAATGCTATTCTGTCCCTCACAGCACCGCCAGGAACCTCTCCCTACTCCAATATGAGATGATTTTAGAATGATAATCTGTTCCTCACAGCACCGCCGGGAACCTCTCCCTATTCCAGTATTAGATGATTTTAGGACGCTAATCTGTCCCTCACAGCACTGCCAGGAACCTCTCCCTACTCCAGTAATCTGTCCCTCAAACCAGCAGCAGGAACCTCTCCCTATACCAATATGAGATGATTTTATAACGGTATTCTGTCCCTCACTGCACCGCAAGGAACCTCTCCCTACTCCAGTATGAGATGATTTTAGAATGGTAATCTATCCCTCACAGCACCGCCAGGAACCTCTTCCTACTCCTGTATGAGATGATCTTATAACGGTATTCTGTCACTCACAGCACCGCCGGGAACCTCTCCCTACTCCAGTATAAGATGATTTTAGAATGCTAATCTGTCCCTCACACCAGCAGCAGGAACCTCTCCCTATACCAGTATGAGATGTTTTTATAATGGTAATCTGTCCCTCACACCAGCAGCAGGAACCTCTCCCTACTCCAGTATGAGATGATTTTATAACGCTAATCTGTACCTCACAGCACCGCCAGGAACCTCTCCCTACTCCAGTAATCTGTCCCTCAAACCAGCAGCAGGAACCTCTCCCTATACCAGTATGAGATGATTTTATAACGGTAATCTGTCCCTCACACCAGCAGCAGGAACCTCTCCCTATACCAATATGAGATGATTTTATAACGGTATTCTGTCCCTCACTGCACCGCCAGGAACCTCTCCCTACTCCAGCATGAGATGATTTTATAACGGTATTCTGTCCCTCACAGCACCGCCGGGAACCTCTCCCTACTCCATTATGAGATGATTTTACAATAGTAATCTGTCCCACACACCAGCAGCAGGAACCTCTTCCTACTCCAGTATGAGATGATTTTAGAATGCTAA
Source organism: Glandirana rugosa (assembly GCA_018402905.1). NCBI lineage: Eukaryota > Metazoa > Chordata > Amphibia > Anura > Ranidae > Glandirana > Glandirana rugosa. The sequence goes on from BLSH010451692.1 coordinate 20,883, forward strand.
TCTGTCCCTCACAGCAACGCAAGGAACCTCTCCCTACTCCAGTATGAGATGATTTTAGAACGATAATCGGTACCTCACAGCACCGCCAGGAACCTCTCCCTACTCCAGTATGAGATGATTTTATAACGGTTATCTGTCCCTCACACCAGCCGCAGGAATCTCTCCCTATACCAGTATGAGATGATTTTATTACTATAATCTGTCCCTCACATCAGCAGCAGGAAACTCTCAAAATACCAGTATGAGATGATTTTATAACGGTAATCTGTCCCTCACACCAGCATCAGTAAACTCTCCCTATACCAACATGAGATGATTTTATAACGGTAATCTGTCCCTCACTGCACCGAAAGGAACCTCTCCCTACTCCAGTATGAGATGTTTTTAGAACGGTAATCTGTCCCTCACAGCACCAGGAACCTCTCCCTACTCCAGTATGAGATGATTTTACAATGATAATCTGTCCCTCACAGCACCACCAGGAACCTCTCACTTCTCCTGTATGAGATGATTTTATAACACTAATCTGTCCGTCACAGCACAGCCAGGAACCTCTCCTTACTCCAGTATGAGATGATTTTATAACGCTAATCTGTCCCTCACAGCACTGCCAGGAACCTCTTCCTACTCCAGTATGAGATGATTTTAGAACACTAATCTGTCCCTCACAGCACTGCCAGGAACCTCTCCCTACTCCAGTATGAGATGATTTTAGAACGCTAATCTGTCCCTCACAGCACCGCCAGGAACCTCTCCCTACTCCAGTATGAGATGATTTTAGAACGATAATCTGTCCCTCACAGCACCGCCAGGAACCTCTCCCTACTCCAGTATGAGATGATTTTATTACTGTAATCTGTCCCTCACATCAGCAGCAGGAACCTCTCTCTATACCAGTATGAGATAATTTTATAACGGTAATCTGTCCCTCACACCAGTAGCAGGAACCTCTCCCTATTAAATTATAAGATGATTTTATAACGGTAATCCGTCCCTCGCTGCACCGCCAGAAACCTCTCCCTACTGCAGTATGAGATGATTTAAGAACGGTAAACTGTCCCTCACAGCACCGCCAGAAAACTCTCCCTACTCCAGTATGAGATGATTTTAGAACGCTAATCTGTCCCTCACAGCACCGCAAGGAACCTCTCCGTACTCCAGTATGAGATAATTTTAGAATGCTAATCTGTCCCTCACAGCACCACCAGGAACCTCTCCCCTCTCCAGTATGAGATGATTTTAGAACGATAATCTGTCCCTCACAGCAGCAACAGGACGCTCTCACTACACCAGTATGAGATGATTTTAGAACGATGATCTGTCCCTCACATCACCGCCAGGAACCTCTCCCTACTCCAGTATGAGATGATTTTAGAATGCTAATCTGTCTCTCACAGCACCGCCAGGAACCTCTCCCTACTCCAGTATGAGATGATATTAGAACGCTAATCTGTCCCTCACAGCACCGCCAGGAACCTCTTCCTACTCCAGTGTGAGATGATTTTATAACGATAATCTGTCCCTCAGATCAGCAGCAGGAACCTCTCCCTATACCAGTATGAGATGATTTTATAACGGTAATCTGTCCCCCACACCAGCAGCAGGAACCTATCCCTATACCAGTATGAGATGATTTTATAACGGTAATCTATCCCTCACAACAGCAGCAGAAACCTCTCCCTATTCCATTATAAGATGATTTTAGAATGGTAATCTGTCCCTCACTGCACCGCCAGGAGCCTCTCCCTACTCCAGTATGAGATGAGTTTAAAATGGTAATCTGTCCCTCACAGCACCGCCAGGAACCTGTACCTACTCCAGTATGAGATGGTTTTAGAATGCTAATCTGTCCCTCACAGCACCGCCAGGAACCTCTCCCTTCTCCAATATGAGATGATTTTAGAATGATAATCTGTCCCTCACAGCACCGCCGGGAACCTCTCCCTATTCCAGTATGAGATGATTTTAGGACGCTAATCTGTCCCTCACAGCACTGCCAGGAACCTCTCCCTACTCCAGTAATCTGTCCCTCAAACCAGCAGCAGGAACCTCTCCCTATACCAATATGAGATGATTTTATAACGGTATTCTGTCCCTCACTGCACCGCAAGGAACCTCTCCCTACTCCAGTATGAGATGATTTTAGAATGGTAATCTGTCCCTCACAGCACCGCCAGGAACCTCTCCCTACTCCTGTATGAGATGATCTTATAACGGTATTCTGTCACTCACAGCACCGCCGGGAACCTCTCCCTACTCCAGTATGAGATGATTTTAGAATGCTAATCTGTCCCTCACACCAGCAGCAGGAACCTCTTCCTATACCAATATGAGATGATTTTATAATGGTATTCTGTCCCTCACTGCACCGCCAGGAACCTCTCCCTACTCCAGTATGAGATGATTTTATAACGGTATTCTGTCCCTCACAGCACCGCCGGGAACCTCTCCCTACTCCATTATGAGATGATTTTACAATAATAATCTGTCCCTCACACCAGCAGCAGGAACCTCTTCCTACTCCAGTATGAGATGATTTTAGAATGCTAATCTGTCCCTCACAGCAACGCAAAGAACCTCTCCCTACTCCAGTATGAGATGATTTTAGAACGATAATCGGTACCTCACAGCACCGCCAGGAACCTCTCCCTACTCCAGTATGAGATGATTTTTGAATGCAAATCTGTCCGTCACACCAGCAGCAGGAATCTCTCCCTATACCAGTATGAGATGATTTTATTACTATAATCTGTCCCTCACATCAGCAGCAGGAACCTCTCAATATACCAGTATGAGATGATTTTATAACGGTAATCTGTCCCTCACACCAGCATCAGGAACCTCTCCCTATACCAACATGAGATGATTTTATAACGGTAATCTGTCCCTCACTGCACCGAAAGGAACCTCTCCCTACTCCAGTATGAGATGATTTTAGAACGGTAATCTGTCCCTCTCAGCACCAGGAACCTCTCCCTACTCCAGTATGAGATGATTTTACAATGATAATCTGTCCCTCACAGCACCACCAGGAACCTCTCACTACTCCTGTATGAGATGATTTTAGAACACTAATCTGTCCCTCACAGCACAGCCAGGAACCTCTCCTTACTCCAGTATGAGATGATTTTATAACGCTAATCTGTCCCTCACAGCACCACCAGGAACCTCTTCCTACTCCAGTATGAGATGATTTTAGAACACTAATCTGTCCCTCACAGCACTGCCAGGAACCTCTCCCTACTCCAGTATGAGATGATTTTTAGAACGCTAATCTGTCCCTCACATCACCGCCAGGAACCTCTCCCTACTCCAGTATGAGATGATTTTAGAACGATAATTTGTCCCTCACAGCACCGCCAGGAACCTCTCCCTACTCCAGTATGAGATGATTTTATTACTGTAATCTGTCCCTCACATCAGCAGCAGGAACCTCTCTCTATAACAGTATGAGATAATTTTATAACGGTAATCTGTCCCTCACACCAGTAGCAGGAACCTCTCCCTATTAAATTATAAGATGATTTTATAACGGTAATCCGTCCCTCACTGCACCGCCAGAAACCTCTCCCTACTCCAGTATGAGATGATTTAAGAACGGTAATCTGTCCCTCACAGCACCGCCAGGAACCTCTCCCTACTCCAGTATGAGATGATTTTAGAACACTAATCTGTCCCTCACAGCACTGCAAGGAACCTCTCCGTACTCCAGTATGAGATAATTTTAGAATGCTAATCTGTCCCTCACAGCACCACCAGGAACCTCTCCCCTCTCCAGTATGAGATGATTTTAGAACGATAATCTGTCCCTCACAGCAGCACCAGGACGCTCTCACTACACCAGTATGAGATGATTTTAGAACGATGATCTGTCCCTCACATCACCGCCAGGAACCTCTCCCTACTCCAGTATGAGATGATTTTAGAATGCTAATCTGTCCCTCACAGCACCGCCAGGAACCTCTTCCTACTCCAGTATGAGATGATATTAGAACGCTAATCTGTCCCTCACAGCACCGCCAGGAACCTCTTCCTACTCCAGTATGAGATGATTTTATAACGGTAATCTGTCCCTCAGAGCAGCAGCAGAAACCTCTCCCTATACCAGTATGAGATGATTTTATAACGGTAATCTGTCCCTCACACCAGCAGCAGGAACCTATCCCTATACCAGTATGAGATGATTTTATAACGGTAATCTATCCCTCACACCAGCAGCAGAAACCTCTCCCTATTCCATTATAAGATGATTTTATAACGGTAATCTGTCCCTCACTACACCGCCAGGAACCTCTCCCTACTCCAGTATGAGATGAGTTTAAAATGGTAATCTGTCCCTCACAGCACCGCCAGGAACCTCTACCTACTCCAGTATGAGATGATTTTAGAATGCTAATCTGTCCCTCACAGCACCGCCAGGAACCTCTCCCTACTCCAATATGAGATGATTTTAGAACGATAATCTGTCCCTCACAGCACCACCGGGAACCTCTCCCTAATCCAGTATAAGATGATTTTATAACGCTAATCTGTCCGTCACAGCACTGCCAGGAACCTCTCCCTATTCCAGTAATCTGTCCCTCAAACCAGCAGCAGGAACCTCTGCCTATACTAGTATGCAATGATTTTATAACAGTTATCTGTGCCTCACACCAGCAGCAGGAACCTCTCCCTATACCAGTATGAGATGATTTTATTATGGTAATCTGTCCCTCACACCAGCAGCAAGAACCTCTCCCTATACCAGTATGAGAAGATTTTATAACGCTAATCTGTCCCTCACACCAGGAGCAGGAACTTCTGCCTATACCAGTATTAGATGATTTTGTAACGCTAATCTGTCCCTCATACCAGCAGCAGGAACCTCTCCCTATACAAGTATGAGATCATTTTATAACGGTAATCTGTCCCTCACACCAGCAGCAGGAACCTCTCTCTATACCAGTATGAGATGATTTTATAACGCTAATCTACCCCTCACACCAGCGGCAGTAACCTCTCCCTATACTAGTATGAGATGATTTTATAACGCTAATCTATCCCTCACGCCAGCGGCAAGAACCTCTCCTTATTCTAGTATGAGATGATTTTGTAAAGCTAATCTTTCCCTCACACCAGCGGCAGGAACCTCTTCCTATACCAGTATGAGATGATTTTATAACAGTAATCTATCCCTCACAGCGGCGGCAGGAACCTCTTCCTATACCAGTATGATATTATTTTATAACCATAATCTATCCCTCACAGCGGCGGCAGGAACCTCTCTCTATACCAGTATGAGATGTTCGGGGACACGGACAACCTAAAGTCTGGTACGGACCCTAACTTTACAGTCCGGGTTCGCTCAACTCTACTTGTAACACTAACGAGTCACTTGACCCAGGGGAGTGAAAATGGCTAATTGGGCTCAATTTGGACATTTTCATTTAGGGTTGTATTTTGTTGCCAGCGGTTTAGACATTAATGTGTTCCCTTATTATGAGGGGACTGCAAATTTACACTGTTATACAAGCTGTACACTCACTACTTTACATTGTAGCAAAGTGTCATTTCTTCAGTGTTGTCACATGAATAGGTATAATAAAATATTTACAAAAATGTGAGGGATGTACTCACTTTTGTGAGATACTGTACTTCTGATCCTTAAACACATTTAGAGTTGAGCGAACCCGAACTGTAAAGTTCGGGTCCGTAACGAACTTTGTGGTGTCTGTGACCCGGACCCGAACCCGGACATTTGAAAAAAAAGTCCGGGTTCGGGTTCTGGGTTCGGGTATTTGATCCCGCCTCTTGAACAGCTGCAGGGCAGCCAATCAACAAGCGTTTCACTGGTTTGCCCTTAGAAGCCACCACAGCCATGCCTACTAATTGCATGGCTGTGATTGGCCAGTGCATCATGTGACCTAGCCTTTGTATAAGCTGGAGTCACGTAGTGCTGCATGTCACATGCTCTCAGGCTAGTGTAGGGAGAGGATGCTGCCGGCACTGTGAGGGACAGATTGCAGATATAATAACATCTCATTGTGCATTACAGAACGATCTGATTCTGGACTAGGTAGAGATTACTACTACTAGTGCTTTGAGGGACAGATTGCAGATCTCATCCTGCATTACAGAACGATCTGATTCTGGACTAGGTAGAGATTACTACTACTACTGCTTTGAGGGACAGATTTCAGATCTCATCCTGCATTACAGAACGATCTGATTCTGGACTAGGTAGAGTCTACTTCTTTGGGGGACAGATTATTGTTATAAAATCATCTCCTAGTTCTATAGGGTCAGGTTCCTGCTGTTGCTGTAAGGGACAGATTATTGTTCTAAAATCATCGCCTACTCCTATAGGGTCAGGTTCCTGATGTTGCTGTAAGGGACAGATTATTGTTCTGAAATCATCGCCTACTCCTATAGAGTCAGGTTCCTGCTGTTGCTATAAGGGACAGATTATTGTTCTAAAATCATCGCCTACTCCAATAGGGTCAGGTTCCTGATGTTGCTGTAAGGGACAGATTATTGTTCTGAAATCATCGCCTACTCCTATAGAGTCAGGTACCTGCTGTTGCTGTTAGGGACAGATTATTGTTCTAAAATCATCGCCTACTCCAATAGGGTCAGGTTCCTGCTGTTTCTGTAAGGGACAGATTATTGTTCTAAAATCATGGCCTACTCCTATAGGGTCAGGTACCTGCTGTTGCTGTTAGGGACAGATTATTGTTCTAAAATCACCGCCTACTCCTATAGGGTCAGGTTCCTGCTGTTGCTGTAAAGGACAGATTATTGTTCTATAATCATCTCCTAGTTCTAAAGGGAGAGGTTCCTGCTGGTGCTGTAAGGGACAGATTGTTGTTCTGAAATCATTGCCTAGTCCTATAGGGTCAGGTTCCTGCTGTTGCTGTAAGGGACAGATTATTGTTCTAAAATCATCGCCTACTCCTATAGGGTCAGGTTCCTGCTGTTGCTGTAAGGGACAGATTATTGTTCTAAAATCATCGCCTACTCCTATAGGGTCAGGTTTCTGCTGTTGCTGTAAGGGACTGATTATTGTTCTGAAATCACCGCCTACTCCTATAGGGTCAGGTTCCTGCTGTTGCTGTAAGGGACAGATTATTGTTCTATAATCATCTCCTAGTTCTAAAGGGAGAGGTTCCTGCTGGTGCTGTAAGGGACAAATTGTTGTTCTACAATCATTGCCTAGTCCTATAGGGTCAGGTTCCTGCTGTTGCTGTAAGGGACAGATTATTGTTCTAAAATCATCACCTACTCCCATAGGGTCAGGTTCCTGCTGGTGCTGTAAGGGACAGATTATTTTTCTAAAATCATCGCCTACTCCTAGAGGGTCAAGTTCCTGCTGTTGCTGTAAGGGACAGATTATTGTTCTAAAATCATCGCCTACTCCTATAGGGTCAGGTTCCTGCTGGTGCTGTAAGGGACAGATTATTTTTCTAAAATCATCGCCTACTCCTATAGGGTCAGGCTCCTGCTGTTGCTGTAAGGGACAGATTATTGTTATAAAATCATCGCCTACTCCTATAGGGTCAGGTTCCCGCTGTTGATGTAAGGGACAGATTATTGTTCTAAAATCATCTCATAGTGGAGTAGGGAGAGGTTCCTGTCGGTGATGTGAGGGACAGATTATCGTTCTAAAATCATCTTATACTGCCATAGGGACCGGTTCCTGTCGGTGCTGTGACGGACATATTATCATTCTAAAATCATCTCATAGTGGAGTAGGGAGAGGTTCCTGTTGGTGCTGTGAGGGACAGATTATTGTTCTAAAATCATCTCATACTGGTGTAGGGAGAGGTTCCTGTCGGTGCTGTAAGGGACAGGTTATCGTTCTAAAATCATCTCATACTGGTGTAGGGAGAGATTCCTGTTGGTGCTGTGAGGGACAGATTATCATTCTAAAATCATCTCATACTGCAGTAGGGACAGGTTCCTGTCAGTGCTGTGAGGGATATATTATTGTTCTAAAATAATCTCATAGTAGAGTGAGGAGAGGTTCCTGTCGGTGATGTGAGGGACAGATTATCGTTCTAAAATCATCTTATACTGTAGTAGGGACAGGTTCCTGTCGGTGCTGTGAGGGACATATTATCATTCTAAAATCATCTCAGAGTGGAGTAGGGAGAGGTTCCTGTTGGTGCTGTGAGGGACAGATTATCGTTCTAAAATCATTTTATACTGGTGTAGGGAGAAGTTCCTGTCGGTGCTGGGAAGGACAGATTACCGTTCTAAAATCATCTCATACTGGTGTAGGGAGAGGTTCCTGTCGGTGCTATAAGGGACAGGTTATCGTTCTAAAATCATCTCATACTGGTGTAGGGAGAGGTTCCTGTCGGTGCTGTGAGGGACAGGTTATCGTTCTAAAATCATCTCATACTGCAGTAGGGACAGGTTCCTGTTGGTGCTGTGAGGGACATATTATCGTTCTAAAATCATCTCATAGTGGAGTAGGGAGAGGTTCCCATCGGTGCTGTGAGGGACAGATTATAGTTCTAAAATCATTTCATACTGGTGTAGGTAGAGGTTCCTGTCGGTGCTGTGAGGGACAGATTATCGTTCTAAAATCATCTCATACTGCAGTAGGGACAGGTTCCTGTCGGTGCTTTGAGGGACATGTTATCGTTCTAAAATGATCTCATAATGGAGTAGGGAGAGGTTCCTGTCGCTGCTGTGAGGGATAGATTATCGTTCTAAAATCATTTCATATTGGTGTAGGGAGAGGTTTCTGTCTGTGCTGTGAGTGACAGATTATTGTTCTAAAATCATTTCATATTGGTGTAGGGAGAGGTTTCTGTCGGTGCTGTGAGTGACAGATTATCGTTCTAAAATCATCTCATACTGCAGTAGGGACAGGTACCTGTCGTTGCTGTGAGGGACATGTTATCGTTCTAAAATCATCTCATAATGGAGTAAGGAAAGGTTCCTGTCGGTGCTGTGAGGGACAGATTATCGTTCTAAAATCATCTCATACTGGTGTAGGGAGCGGTTCCTGTCAGTGCTGTGAGGGACAGATTATCGTTCTAAAATCATATCATACTGGTGTAGGCACAGATTCCTGTTGGTGCTGTGAGGGACATATTATCGTTCTAAAATCATCTCATAGTGGAGTAGGGAGAGGTTCCTGTCGGTGCTGTGTGGGACAGATTATCGTTCTAAAATCATCTCATACTGCAGTAGGGACAGGTTCCTGTCGGTGCTTTGAGGGACATGTTATCGTTCTAAAATGATCTCATAATGGAGTAGGGAGAGGTTCCTGTCGCTGCTGTGAGGGATAGATTATCGTTCTAAAATAATTTCATATTGGTGTAGGGAGAGGTTTCTGTCTGTGCTGTGAGTGACAGATTATTGTTCTAAAATCATTTCATATTGGTGTAGGGAGAGGTTTCTGTCGGTGCTGTGAGTGACAGATTATCGTTCTAAAATCATCTCATACTGCAGTAGGGACAGGTACCTGTCGTTGCTGTGAGGGACATGTTATCGTTCTAAAATCATCTCATAATGGAGTAAGGAAAGGTTCCTGTCGGTGCTGTGAGGGACAGATTATCGTTCTAAAATCATCTCATACTGGTGTAGGGAGCGGTTCCTGTCAGTGCTGTGAGAGACAGATTATCGTTCTAAAATCATCTCATACTGGTGTAGGCACAGATTCCTGTTGGTGCTGTGAGGGACATATTATCGTTCTAAAATCATCTCATAGTGGAGTAGGGAGAGGTTCCTGTCGGTGTTGTGTGGGACAGATTATCGTTCTAAAATCATCTCATACTGGTGTAGGGAGAGGTTCCTGTCAGTGTTGTGAGGGACAGATTATCAATCTAAAATCATCTCATACGGGTGTAGGAAAAGGTTCCTCTCCCTGCTGTGAGGGACAGATTATCGTTCTAAAATCATCTCATACTGGTGTAGGGAGAGGTTCCTGTCTGTGCTGTGAGTGACAGATTATCGTTCTAAAATCATCTCATACTGCAATAGGGACAGGTATCTGTCGGTGCTGTGAGGGACAGATTAGCGTTCTAAAATCATCTCATACTGGTGTAGGGAGAGGTTCCTGCTGCTGGTGTGAGCGGTGCATTTCTTGCACAAAAATAAAAAGTGCGTCTACGTTGCAGTTTTAAAAAAAAAGAATAATAATTTATTATTCTTTTTTTTTGTATTAATAAATAGTGCTACATAATACATTTGCACCTTGCTGTGCATTTCTTGCGTAAAAATAAAAAGTGCGTCTACATTGCTGGTTTAAAATAAAAAAAATTCTAAATACTACATTTGCGGCCAGCGGTGCATTTCTTGCACAAAAATAAAAAGTGCATCTACATTGCTGTTTAAAAAAAAAAGAATAATAATCTATTATTCTTTTTTTAATATTATTAATAAATGGTGCTACATAGTACATTTGTGTCCAGAATGAGCAGAGCGTCAAATAAGGGACGTGGTTGTGGTCTTGGTGCTGCTGGTGCTGCTGGTGTTGGTGAAGTTCCTGTTGCAAGAAGAGGACGTGGTCGATTTGTGCCAGCTACACGCACAAGTGAAACACCTTCCTAAGGTGCGAGTAGCCGACAGAACATTCAACGTTATATGGTAGGCCCGAATGCCGCTCAACGAATGGTGAGGCCAGAACAAGTATAGGCGATAGTAGATTGGATGGCTGACAATGCCTCTAGTTCCTTCACATTGTCTCCCACCCGGTCCCTTGATGAAAGCTCAGAGTTGGCACCTGAGCCCCATGGCCATCTGTCTTTCACCTCAGCCCCTTGTAAATCAGCCAAGCAATCTGAGCCCCAAGTCATGTAGCAGTCTCTTATGCTTCTTGATGACTCTGCTGGTGTGCTTTCAATGAGCCATCCACATAGCCCTGCCCCAGAAGTGGAAGACATTAAAGTGTTAGTAAACCCTAAAATCTATTTTTACCTACAGGTAAGCCTATAATAAGGCTTACCTGTAGGTAAAAAGAATATCTCCTAAACCTGCATGGTTCAGGAGATATTCGCCCTGCATGCAGCCGCTGACATTAGCGGCGCATGTGCTCTGACGATCCGGCCGAGGCGGCCGGCATCTCAGAGCTGGCTGCCGGAGCGAAGAGCTCCCGCGCGCATGCGCGGGAGTGTCGTCAAGCGGCTCCGGCCACTCACAGCGCCGGAGCCGCGTACCCGGAAGACAGAAGAGGACAAACATGTCAGCGTCTTTAGCGCTGACCGACTCGGGCATCGGGGGCCTCGTTCTAAGGTAAGTATTTCATAATATGTTAGTATGCGATGCATACTAACATATTATGCGATTTTCTTGCAGGCTTTTTTTTTATTTTTATTTCTGTCAGCGGGTTTACTACCGCTTTAAGTGCACCGATGCCCAACCACTTCTGTTTCAGGATGAGGACATGGAAACACCACCGCAGCACCTCTCTGATGATGACAAAACACAGGTGCCAACTGCTGTGGCTTTCCACAGTGTGCAGACTGACAAGGAGGGCAGTGGTGAAGGGTGGGTGGAAGATGATGTGGAGGATGAAGAGGTCCTAGACCCCACATGGAATGAAGGTCATGCGAGTGATGTATGCAGTTTGGAGGAAGATGTGGTGGTCGCACAGAGGCACCAGCACAGCAAAAGAGGAAGCAGGTTGCAAAAGAGGAGCGACCGTCCCCTAGACAGTACGCCTGCTAATACCCACCGTGCCCAGGGACCTAGCACACCAAAGGCAGCTCAAAGGAGTTCCCTGGCATGGCAGTTCTTCAGACAATGTACTGACGACAAGACATGAGTGGTTTGCACGCTTTGCAATCAGAGCCTGAAGCGAGGCATAAATGTTCTAAACCTGAGCACAACCTGCATAACCAGGCATCTACATGCAAAGCACAAGCTGCATTGGAATAAGCACCTCAAAATCCAAGAAAGGTCTCGGCCTCCTCCTGCTTCCTCTTCTGCTGCTGCCTCTGCCTCTTCCTCCACCTCTACAGTGCCAGTGTCACCTGCCACCCAGCAAACAGACGATGGGACAGCAACGCCACCATGTCCGCCACCGTCCCAAAGCATTTCCACAGGGTCCCATGGAAGCTTACAGCTCTCCATCTCCCAAACACTGGAGAGAAAGAGGAAGTACCCCCCTACCAACCCACGATCCCTGGCCCTGAATGCCAGCATTTCAAAATTCCTGGCATTTGAAATGCTGTCATTACGTCTGGTGGAAACGGACAGTTTTAAAAACCTGATGGCGGTGTCTGTCCCACAGTACATGGTTCCCAGCCGCCACTACTTTTCCAGACGAGCCATCCCTTCCCTGCACAAACAAGTCGGGGACAAGATCAAGTGTGCACTGAGCAATGCCATCTGTGGCAAGGTCCACATAACCACTGATACGTGGACCAGTAAGCACAGGCAGGGATGCTATATCTCACTAACTGCACACTGGGCAAATGTAGTGGTGGGTGGGCCTGAGGCAGATAGCCGTTTGGCGCATGTCCTTCCGCCACCGAGGATTGCAGGGCATTTCTCTTTGCCTCCTGTTGCTTCCTCCTCCTCTACCACCTCCTCATCCAGTCAGCGTAACACCTTCACCACCAACTTCAGCACATATAGGGGGAAACGACAGCAGGCTGTTTTAAAACTTATATGTTTGGGGGATAAACCCCACACTGCGCATTGAACAACAGACCGATGAGTGGTTGTTGCCACTGAGCCTCAAGCCCGGCCTGGTTGTGTGCGATTATGTGCAAAATCTTGTAGAAGCTCTGGGCCTAGTCAGTTTGACGCACATCCCTTGCCTGGTGCATGTGCTGAATTTGGTGGGGCAGAAATTTCTAAAAAACTACCCGGATATGTCAGAGCTGCTGCAGAAAGTGGGGGCCGTCTGTGCACGCTTCCGGGGTTCTCACCTTGCTGCTGCTCGCCTGTCTGCACTGCAGCGGAACTTCGGCATTCCCGCTCACCGCCTCCTATGTGACATGCCCACAAGGTGGAACTCCACCTTGCACATGCTGGAGAGACTGTGCGAGCAGCAGCAGGCAATAGTGGAGTTTCAGCTGAAACATGCACGGGTCAGTCGCTCTGCGGAGCAGCACCACTTCACCACCAATGAGTGGGCCTCCATGAGAGACCTGTGTACCATATTGCGGTGTTTCGAGTACTCCACCAACATGGCCAGTGCTAATGAAGCTGTTCTCAGCGTTACTATCCCACTTCTATGTCTCTTTGAAAAAACACTTTGGGCGATGATGGAAAAGGATGTGGCACAGAAGGAGGAGGAAGAGGGGTCATTTCCACGGAAATGTGGAAAAGCTTTCTCAGTAGCACTCCATAACAAACAGCACCACCAGCTGATAGGCAACGTCTTAGCAGGAGGCAGCATTTTAGCAAGATGGTGGAACAGTATGTCTGCACATGCCTACACGTACTGACTGATGGGTCTGCCCCATTCAACTTCTGGGTCTCCAAATTGGGCACATGGCCTAAGCTTGCCCTTTATGCCTTGGAGGTGCTGGCCTGGTTTGCAGCCAGTGTATTGTCTGAACGTGTTTTTAGCACGGCAGGGGGCGTTATCACAGACAAGCGCAGCCACCAGTGCACAGCCAACATGGACAAGCTAACGTTTATTAAAATGAAACAGGCATGGTACCCACAAGACTTGTCTGTACCTTGGGCAGAATAGACATTTGGACCGGCCTCACACAGCCATTGGTATACCTTTTTTTTAATATGTCTCAATATTTTGGGGGCTACCCCAATTAGAAAAAAAAAACAGTGTTGGCTACCTCCTCCTCCTCCACCGCCACTTCCACCACCTACCCCACAATGGTCATGGCCTCCTCAACCTCCTACTCCCCATCCACTTCCTCCTCCAATTTTTTTTTATGTGATTTTAAGTTATTTCCCTATCCACATTTGTTTGCAGGGCACTTGTCCTACTCTTACCCCCATTTTGCTTCCTTTTGCAGCCCTCTAGCCCTTTCCAGGACTTTTTTACAGCCATTTTTGTGCCCAAAAGTTCGGGTCACCATTGACTTCAATGGGGTTCGGGGTCAAATTCGGGTCAAGTTCGGTGCCGAACTCGAACTTTTTCGCGACATCCAGGTGTCCGCTCAACTCTAATAAAGAGGATTAGCGGGACTATATGTTAGACCGATATTAGTGATCCTATTGGAGGATCAAAGGGGAGGATTGTAAGTGTCTTGTAAATACCCACCCTTAATTATGTCCTTACTTTGTCCTGTGCTATTACTTTATTTAGAGTGTTTCTTAAACATTTTTTTTAGCTGGCAAGTTTTGATATGTGACAACATTGTTATTATTATTATTATAGGAAAGATGATAAAGAACGTGAGAAAGAAAACTTTAGGTGGTTTTTGGCTAAAGGCCTAGAAGATGTTTACCAGAATATAATCATAAATACTGATAAATATGTTTAGGACATAATTGGAACTAGGATTGTACAATAATACACACACATATACAGTACTTTATCAAGATGTTTAGTAATTACTAACAGATTAGCATAATAAAATAATCTCATACTGGTATAGGGAGAAGTTCCTGCTGCTGGTGTGAGGGACAGATTAGCGTTATAAAATCATCTCATACTGGTATAGGGAGAGGTTCCTGCTGCTGGTATGAGGCACAGATTACTGTTAAAAAAATCATCTCATACTGGTATAGTGAGAGGTTCCTGCTGCTGGTGTGAGGGACAGATTAGCGTTATAAAATCATCTGATACAAGTACAGAGAGAGGTTCCTGCTGCTGCTGTGAGGGACAAATTAGCGTTATAAAATCATCTCATACTGGTATAGGAAGAGGTTCTTGCAGCTGGTGTGAGGGACAGATTACCGTTATAAAATCATCTCATACTGGTATAGGGAGAGGTTCCTGCTGCTGGTGTGAGGGACAGATTAGCGTTATAAAATCATCTCACACTGGTATAGGGAGAGGTTCCTGCTGCTGGTGTGAGGGACAGATTACCGTTATAAAAAAATCTGATACTAGTATAGGGAGAGGTTCCTTCTGCTGGTGTGAGGGACAAATTAGCGTTATAAAATCATCTCATACTGGTATAGGGAGAGGTTCCTGCTGCTGGTGTGAGGGACAGATTAGCGTTATAAAATCATCTCATATTGGTATAGGGAGAAGTTCCTGCTGCTGGTGTGAGGGGCAGATTAGCGTTATAAAATCATCTCATGCTGGGATAGAGAGGTTCCTGCTGCCGGTGTGAGGGACAGATTACCGTTATAAAATCGTCTCATGCTGGTATAGGGAGAAGTTACTGTTGCTGGTGTGAGGGACAGATTACTGTTATAAAATCACAATAAGTACAGGCCTGAATGTTTTGATCTGGGTGGGGGGAGTGGCCCAGGGAGGCTGGCGATTGCAGGAAGGAACCACCCTTGGATACTCTTACCTTTTTCAGTTGGAAAGCTCTGGCAAAGGGGATGGGTGAGGAGGTGTCACTTTCTAATGTATGACAAGAAGCCCTGACCAATCCACAGTTTGGATTGGCAGGGGGCAGGCCTCCTTAAATACAGTGATCTGCCATCAGAGGGGAGGAGAGTGTCAGGTGGAAGTGTGGAGAATGTAGCAGAGGTGCTGTGGAGGCCTCACCCGAGAGGGAGCCCCCAGGCTGGGTGGTTGACCTTGAGGCCTGGAGGCTCGGGTGCAGCCAGGAGTGGAGTCGCTTCCTGGAGCAGCACAAGTGAGTAGGAGAACAGCAAAGGGGCTACATTAAAGACAATTTAAAGGATCCACCTCCACAACACAGACTAGGGGTTTGAAAAAGGCTGATCGTGCCCACTCTGTGACTGTTATGCTACCACAACTTCGGGCTCACTCCCTATACACTCGATTCTGAGACCCCACCTGTCATTAATAACAATAGCAATTGCTCTGTTGAAAGCCATTACTCTTGGCCTAGGGGGTCATTGAGGCCTAGACCCGCTAACTGCTGCCATCGCCGCACACGGAACGGGGACCCTTTCAGTTGGTCTCTCAGCTTTCGGGCAATTACACCCGCTCTGGCAGGGTGACATAACAATATCTAAACCTGCCCCCATTCATAGACTCTCAGGTGAGCCCTCTCAAACTCTATCCTATAGTTCCATCCCGATGCAATCAGGCTCTGTACGGAGGGATTTATCCTGCCAACCAGGTTTTAATAACTTGACCACGAAGCCCCCCCAAGGCTCTCCCAAGTCGCCTCAAGATATGGGGGACAAGAGTGAGGACATGGAGGCCGGGCCTGACGGGGGTTCGCAGATCCTTCCCTC
>BLSH010451774.1:0-17926 GCA_018402905.1 Glandirana rugosa
GCCATTCCCATTTCACAAAGTTGGGAGGTTCGCCTCTAGCTGGGATTCCTGAAGAATCCAATGAGTTTAATTCTTCTCTAATTGTTCTTTATTGATCTAATTGTTGATCGCTTATTCTGATTGATAAACCTAAATCTGCAATATATCAAACTATTTCTGTGATGAGATGATTTGGTCAGATGTCCTTTTAGTCAAATCTGACAGTAAATCTTTTTCTTTATTCTCTGATTTTGGTCAGGAGATTGTAACTCCCGGCTCATCGTCTTCTCACTTCATCTCAGATTTATTCTCCTGATCAGCAGCATGAAGATTGAATAGTGAAGCATTGGAAGGATTTTGGTGTCGCTCCAACATCCCCTCTGTGGCTCAGAGACCTCCATCCTCCAATCCTCCTCCTCTCAGGTCAGAGTCGAGCCATCAGACAGTTGGAAATCAGTGGTCAGCTATCAGACAAGTTTTATTGGTTAGATAATAGAAATAGCGCAATATATAACATAATGTTATCTATAAAATAATGATTACACAGAGTTGTCACCCCCCCTCTATGATATCTTACAATATGGAATGAGGTCACTGTGGAAATATAAAGATACAGAGCCCCGAATATCACCCCATTGGTACATAGGGAGATGTTTGCACTACTAAATGGAACAAAAATAAAATCTCCCATTGGACCAATACCTTTACAATGCAGATGTCACACACCTCCCTCTGTGATATCTTAAGGCCACGCACACAATGCAAATTTCGGATGGGAATTTTCGTTCGATGGCCGATCGGAGTACTCTCCTTTCAACAGCTGATTTTGATTTTTCAGAAGACAAAAGCTGGTTGTGCAGTCTATAAAATGTTTTTCTTACGGCAACTCAACGTCTGATTTTCATATCATTAGTATGGTTTTCATCTGAAAAAAATTGTACGATCCCGACTGCGCATGCCCAGAAACTAAAAAATACATAGAAATCTATTCTACACATTACGTCACTTCTGACATTGAATTCGGTCATACGAGAATATTTATATTGTGAGTTCGCTCCTCACTTTTTACATGAGACAATCATCCAACAAAAAACATCCGAAAATCTGATTGTGTGTGCGAGGCGTTACAATACGGAATGATTTCACTGTGGAAATATAAAGATACAGAGCCCCAAATACCAACCCATTGGTTACATAGGGACATTTTTGCCCTAATTCTAAATGGGTCCGAAGCAAAATCTCCCATTGGACCAATACGTTTACAATGCAGATGTGTCACCCCCTCTATGATATCTTACAATACGGAATGATTTTACTGTGGAAATATAAAGATACAGAGCCCCAAATATCAACCCATTGGTTATAAAAGCAACACTTATCAAAAGTTATAAATACTTAATACTTCTATAAATACTTATAAGTTATAAATCCCATTGGGGCGACATCTTTCCATTTCCACCCCTTCATAGAGAAGTCTGATGGTTTTATGGCCCCCTTATCAGGCAGAGGATTGTTCAGGGGCGATGTGGCTGAACTTTATCTGTTGAATTTTGGGACTGCAAAATCGCATGACAAGTCATTCCCCGTTATTTCCAATGAGTACCGTTCATATCTGTGCGACCTTCAAGTCGTGCCGACATCAACGTAGTCCCTGCGTTACTTTGGTCCAACTTTGATGCAACTTGAGGTCCATAGATTTCAATGTTAAACCCTCAGGCTCGGTTCCCACTGCTGCAGTGCGAATTTTCTGCAAATTTAATACGATTTTGATGCAAGTTTTTTCAGTTCAGACAAGTGTGATTTCTACATGTGTTGGTGCGAATCTACTTCAAAGTCGCATGCAAATCGCACGTGAATAATATAGATGCGATTTCTGTATGACTTTGTAGTATGTTTTCATTGAGACAAAGTTGCAACAAAGTCGTACTGATCCGAAATCACGTCAAAATCGCGGCAAAAAATTGTGGTAAATTTGGGTTGCACAATTGTGAAAGGGGCTTTAAGGAAAATTGTATAATGTATGGCCAGCCTAAGATCAGCCGCATCATCCCTGAACAATCCACTCCCTGATAAGGGGGCCATAACCCCATCAGACTTCTCTATGAAGGGGTGGAAATGGAAAGAAGTTCCTCTAATGGGAGAGTTTTTTTTTTTAAAGTATTTATAACTTTTGATAAGTGTTGCTTTTATAAACAATGGGGTGATATTTGGGGCTCTGTATCTTTATATTTCCTCAGTAAAATCATTCGGTATTGTAAGATATCCTAGAGGGGGGTGACATCTCTGTGTAATCATTATTTTATATATTACATTATGTTATTTATTGCACCATCCAATTTTTCTCTTATCTAACCAATAAAACTTGTCTGATAGCTGACCACTGATTTCTTGACTCTGACCTGAGAGGAGGGGGATTGGAGGATTTTCCCTGTTGAATATCCAATCAAAAAAACTTGTCTGATAGCCTAGAGATCTGCAGAATGAAAAAAATGAATAACATTTTGATTCGTTATTTACATAATTTAGTTTAGTTACATTTGTTTAATTCACTTTCGGAATTCGCTTCGTTTATTGGTTTTTGCTTCGATTTGAATCTTGAAGTTCAAATTTGGATCAGTTTGAAAATGTTTTGAATTAATTTCGAAACATTTTCTACTTTGACTAGTTTTTGAATTTCCAAAGAGAATAAAATAGAATAGAAAATAAAGGAATAGAATAGAATAGAAAGTCATAGAATAAAAAAAGAATATAATAAAATACAAAGAGTATAACCATCTTCTGAAATTTGAATAGAATAGAAAAGAAAAGAATTAAAAAAGCAATAGCATAGAATAGAAAGAATATAACCATTTCCCAACATTCAAATATAATCAATTTGACTTTGAATAGAATAGAAAAGAATAGGTTAAAATAGAATAGAAAATAACAGAATAGAATAGAATAAATATAACCTCTATTCTATAATCTTCCTATTCTATTCTATTCAAATTTGAATTGATTCCATTTGAATTTTGGGAAATGATTATATTCTTTCTATTCTATTGTTTTTTTAATTACATTGTTTTTATTTGTTTTGTTCTATTCTATTATTTTCTATTCAGTTACTTTCTATTTTATTATTTTCAATTCAAATTCATTATATTTGAAATTCGAATTTCAGAAGATGATTATATTCTTCTTTTTATTCTATTATATTCAGTTGTTATTTTTCTATACTATTCTGTTATTTTCTGTTCTATTTTAACCTATTCTTTTCAATTCTATTCAAATTCGAATTGATTCTATTTGAATTTTGGGAAATGGTTATATTCTTTCTTTTCTATTGCTTTTTTAATTCTATTCTTTTCTATTCTATTATAGTCTATTTTTTTTGTTATTCTATTCTTTTCTATTCTATTGAATATGTATTCAAATGTATTCTATTTGAAATTCAAATTTCAGAAGATGGTTATATTATGTCTATGTTATTCTAGTCTATTTGTTTCTATTATAATCTAGTCTATTCTGTTCTTTTATTATATATTCTATTTTGTTTTGTTTTACTCTATTATATTCTATTCTTTTATTTTCTGTTATATTCTTTTCTAGTCTATTTTATTCTCCTTGGAAGTTGGAACATGATTCGAATTCCAAAACTATTCGAAGATGATTCGAAAACAATTCAAATTTGAATTTTGTCTGAATATTTTTTTAGTAATTTTGGATTCGTTTTAATTCAGTACTATTGTAATTCGGGAATTCGGATACATCCGAAATTCCAAAAAATGAAAATTTGTCTGAATTTTAATTTGGAACGAAACGAACCGCACAATAATAGCATGACCACTGATTTGGAACTGCCTGATGGCTTGACTCCAGTCAATTCATTACAGAGCTTTGCTTTCCTTTTAGTAAATCGCAGAGAATTTCTACTACAGAGCTGCAGAAATCCGCTTTGCCTGGTGGGAAGTTTTGTTCTCAGAGTCCAGTGACCATGGGGAAAAGTGATCCCCGGTCTCCCAGTTTGATGGTGAATACAACATATCTGTCCCTTTGGCTGCTGAATCTCAGTTCTGCTTTTCTCCATATTTATTCCCTGGGTGTTGTTATTGAGTTTACCAGGATGGAGTTTTAGGCCTCATACACACGGACGTTTTTTGACGCCGGCGTTTTCTGGAGTTTTTTGCAGCTCTCCATGTTAGTCAATGGCCCCATAAAAACGTCAGCGTTTCTGAGCTGTAGGTGGCGTTGGCGTTTTGACGTTTTTTGACGCAGACGGCACAATATGCCAACAAACGCCAACTAACGCCAACAAACGCCACCTAATATTGTACCGGCGTTTTCCGACGTTTTTTGACGCCAACGTTTTTAGGTTGAAAAATAGCAGAGGGATGATTTTTTAAAAAAAAACGCCTATTGACGCCGACGCTCACTAACACTCAGGCCTCATACACACGGGCGTTTTGCACGCCGGCGTTTGTAGGTGTTTTTTGCAGCTCTCCATGTTATTCAATGGCCTTCTAAAAACGCCGGCATTAGTGAGCAGTAGAGGGCGTCGGCGTGAGCTGTTTTTAGAACGCGGGACCATCGCGTTCTGTAGCTGTAGCGTTTTGGCGTTTTTTTACGCCAATTGGCAAAACGCTCACTAATGCTTGCTAACGCCGTACCGGCGTTAACAAGCGTTTTTTGACGCCGGCGTTTTTAGGTTGAAAAATAGCAGAGGACTGATTTTTTTTTAAAAAAACGCCTATTGACGCCGACGCTCGCTAACGCCGATGCAAAACGCCGCAAAAAACGCTGATTTTTTAAAAACCGTCGGACCTGGCGTTTTGCTTATTTATTATAAAACGCCCGTGTGTATGAGGCCTCAAAAACGCCAATGCATAACACCGAAAAACGTCGACTTTTTTTCCTTGACGTCGGACCCGACGCTTTGTTTATTTTTTTAGATACGCCCGTGTGTATGAGGCCTTAGACTCCTACAAAAGACGCGCTATCTTTTCAGAGCCCCCTTATCAGAATCTGCTATACTGTTTATGTGATTCCGGTGTTGGGTGTTGGGTGTATCGGGCATTATGTCTATGAGTGGAATGTTACTAATGGGCTCGGTGCTTCTCATCTCCAACCTTAAATTCCCTTATTGTTGGTTTTGTTAGAAGGTAAAAGAGAATCTACTGGTTTTTCAACTAAAAATGTTTTCTCTATGAGGCCGGTGGGATTTGTTTTAGATGAACATTTTCCAGATGGAAGAGAATCTATAGAATGCGGTGATTTCCGGTGCTCAGAGCTCTGACCAGAATATTGTATTTACCGGATATCCCTAAGAATATTGATCACTTGGGCTCTTCCCTGGTGTTGTGGATCTTTGGATCAAGCAGTTCAGCCACCAGAGCCTCTTAGGCTCCATGCACACTGTATCTCAAAAACGACCGTTTTTGGTCATTTTGGCATTTTTTTTTTAACAGCCCAAAAACGCCACTTTATTTTATCCTATGTGTCCATGCACACATGGTCGTTTATTGTCTTTTATCAGCAGTGGCGTTTTTGGGCTGTTATCTGAACGCCCTGAATTGGCGTTCAAAAGTCGTTCTCCAGGCCACAAAAAACGCCAGATGCCGGTAAATGCCACTAAATGCTGGTAAACACCAGTTTATCGGTGTCTGGCGTTTTTTGCAGTCCTCAATGGAAGCCAATGAAGAAAAAAAAAATGCCAAAAAACGCAGACACCGAAAAACGCCGTTAAACACTGCAAATAGAACGTTTTGTTAGCAGCGTCTCTTGCCCGATGCTGAAAGAGCCCTATAGCGTCCAGTGTGCATGAAGCCTTATTGATGAATGTTAGAATAGCGTTTTTATGCCATTAACTCTTTAAGATATCTGCTCCTTCCTGGTCTTCATTTAACCACTTGCCGACCACCTGCCTTCGTATGATAGCGGCAAAGTGGTTCGATATTGCAAACCGCCATCACCTGATGGAGATTGCGGATTGTGCTCGTGCACTCACTGTGTTCCGGGGGAGCCAGGGAGCGGGTAGGGTGGACTCGATCTCTGCCGCTACCCGTGATCGCTCCCCCGCAGTGACAGAACGGAGGTTCTTGTATGTAAACCCATGGATCTCCACTCTGACAGGGGGAAGGATGTGATCGCAGGCTTCCTGTATATGGGAGCTACAATCACTCTCCTCCCCCACTCAGCCCAGCCCCCACACAGTTAGTAACACACAGGGAACACAGTTAACCCTTAGAGTGCCCCCTGCAGGTTAACTCCTTTACTGCCAGTGACATTTACACAGTAATCAGTGCATTTTCATAGCACTGATCGCTGTATAAATGCCAATGGTCCCAAAAAAGTGTCAAAATGGTCCGGCATGTCCGCTGAAATATCGCAGTACCGCAAAAAATCGCAGATCTCCGTCATTACTAGTATTAAAAAAAAAATTAAATAAAAACCCCATAAATGAATTCTCATCATTCGTAAACGCGGCAACTTTTGTGCAAACCAGTCAGTATACGCTGATTCCGAATATTTTTTTACCAAAAATATGAGGAAGAATATAAATCGGCCAAAACTGATGAAAAAATGTTTTTTTTTATATTTTTTGGATTTGTATTTTAGCAAAAAGTTAGAAGTATTGTTTTTTTTTTGCAAAATTGTCATTTTTTTTGTTTATAGTGGTGATCAGAAATGACGCAGAGGGGATCAAATACCACCAAAAGAAAGCTCTATTTGTGGGGAAAAAAATGACGCAAATTTTGTATGGGTACAACGTCGCACGACCGCGCAATTGTCAGTTAAAGCAATGCAGTGCCAAATCGCAAAAAGTGCTCTGGTCCTAACCTGGGAAATCCTTCCGGGGCTGAAGTGGTTAATATTTAGATTAACGTAAGACATGTTCAGGGGAGCAAAACCTTTATTATCAGACGCTTTGTTTGCCTTGTTTCCAGTGTTTCAGGACACCGGTTACCCCAGCACTGAGGAAAGGCCTACAATGTCCTTACACCAGAGATTTACATGCAGTTCTATCCGATATTCCATTCCCTCGCTGACACAACCGGCATTATCTATGTCACTGGTTGCTTCTCCTCTGAGGACTCTGCAGAACTCTTTGGCTTTTATAGGACATTTATCAAAGTGATTGTTTCCACTCTTTCATCAAAACTCTTAGTAGGAGTTTGAGAGACAATGACTTTGTATAGAATTCCCCCTTTTGGTAAGGAGATCTGGAAAGGACTTTAGAAGGTCGGCTTACCTGCTGCTATTGAGTGACACATTGCATTCACCGTGTCATTTCACTACTGCTATGGAATCCATCTGTTCTTCTGCATATAAAACACACGGCTTTCCCACTCAGCTCAGTCTGGTTAGTTGAGGTTAGTTGAGGTAAGTTGGGGTTAGTTGAGGTAAGTTGAGGTTAGTTGAGGTTAGTTGAGGTTAGTTGAGGTAAGTTGAGGTAAATTGGGGTTAGTTGAGGTAAGTTGTTATCTTGCTGGACAGAAGTGTTTGCAGAATGGGATTAGTAAGACAAAGATAGGCCGTCATCATTTCATGCCTTAGGACATTCCCATCGCCCAATAGAGCTGATTCAGCAATTCTATCCATTCACAAGACTTTCCTTTCTTGTTCTGTCTCATGTGATTGGCTCTCCTCTATCAGAGTCATAATTTATATCTGTCCCTAATAGATGTGGATGGTGCCGATATGCAGCTGCTACATAAGGAGGACATCAGGGTGTAGATGGGCGCCCGGCTCTTTATGTTCCTTCTGATCTTTACATTTATTACTCAGGTCACCACCTTTTATAATAATAATAAAGAAATGAATAGATGACATTGATGTTTTCTGGTGTGGAGGATTTTATTTCCCCCCTGGTAATATTGCAGTCCTCTTGCAGGGTATATGAGGAATGTATTGGGAATAGCTGGCTGATCACATTCCCTATTTGCTGGGAGCTGTGTTGGATCTCCTGGTTCCTCTCCTGGAAGGGAAGGATTTAGGTGGATTCAGAATATGAGATCTTCTAAATAAAATGGGAATGGTTCTGTCAACAAATAATGGTTTTCTAGGCCTGGGCTCCAGTCCATGGTAAAGTTCCCATAAAATGTGAATGGATTGATCTGCTGATTTCCTGTATCCTCATTATTAGTGACTTCATTGTTCTCTATTGTGATCTGGAGAGTCTCATCAGAGGTCTAGCAGTGTTTGGCACAGCGCCCAATTGTCCCTCCTTTGGGACCAAACCCCTCCGCCCCTCATACAGCTTCAGTTGTCCCTGGTTTTGGTCTGATGTGTCCATCTCTATACAGAATGGAATATTTTACGGCCAGGAGTCTTATGTGCCCTAAACCTTTTATCCAGCCTCCAGATTACTGCATTTGTTATTATGAAAAGCCATTATAAAGGAAAAGTAGAGGTAAGAAAAAAGCACTTGTGTTGTTTATCCGATCGTTTTCTGCATATTCGATCTTTGAGGTCCATGTAACCGGGGACATGTCCTTTACTACTTACTGTGTAAGGGAATTTTCAATGCTGGATTGTAGAGTGATTATTTAGGCCGCGGTGGTGGAGACCAATGACATTTATACAGCGATCAGATCTGAAAATAGCCACTGATTACAGAGCTCCCAACTGTCCCTGATTTCAAGGGACTGTCCCTCATTTGCAACAATGTCCCTCTGTCCCTCATGTTGGTCTGATCTATATAGTTGTATATAAAATGCACTTTTTATCCTATAAAAAGTGTTTCCCAGTGCTAAATCTTCCACCCAATTACTAAATTTCTGCATTTGCAAAACTTCAAAAGCCAATATAAAGGAATAGTAGAGGTAAAAATTAAGCACTTGTGGGTTTAACTAATCATTTTTGTGTATAATTCTCCTTTAAGGGGGCGTGGCAGGGGGTGTGTCCTATGCTTACATACATTTGCTAATAGATATCCCTCGTTCCCATCTCAAAAAGTTGGGAGGTATGTGATTACTGTGAAAATGTCACTGGCAGTGATGGGGTTAACCTGCAGGGGCAATGAAGGGGTTAAATGTGTTCCCTAGGCATTTTCTAACTGTATGGGGGCTGGGCTGGCAGGGGCATAACAGAGTACAGGGATCAGTAGATCACTGTCATGTCCCCTGACAGAAAAGGAAACCGATGTGTTTACATTGGCGGTTCCCCGTTCTTCCTCTTTCACAGGCGATCGCGGGTCGGGCGGACTGAGGGAGTGTGTGGCTGCCCGCTAGCTGCACGTGAGCAAATCACCATTTATAAACGGCGATTTGCGCAATTGTGCCACACTGGCACAGTACATGTGCGCGAGTCGGTCGGGAAATGATTAAGAGGTTAATATACGGTTTTGTGTTGCACATTTTTTAGGGTTTAATCGCTCTCACTGAGTGAGAAGTCTCTTAGTG
This sequence comes from Glandirana rugosa, assembly GCA_018402905.1. Taxonomy (NCBI): domain Eukaryota; kingdom Metazoa; phylum Chordata; class Amphibia; order Anura; family Ranidae; genus Glandirana; species Glandirana rugosa. The sequence continues at coordinate 9,360 of BLSH010451774.1, forward strand.
GGTTCTGTATTTCTGTAATCACAAGTTGGAGATCTCCTGTGTGAAGTTTTCTTATGATTTACACTCCACCATCCATCATTTATATTTATCTTCATATTCCAGGGATGTTTCCAGCGTTGCCCTCAGTGGATTTCTTCTCTCTGGGGCTCTATGTCTTCATCAGTTATTTTTCATGTGACATCCAACCATTGTGTGCACAGGAGGTCTCCATGGCGGGGTGCGCAATTTCTATACATTGTTTGCTTCCGGTGACCATTTCACTTTAAATGTTTGCCTGCTTACATGGCACGGTATCCTCCAATCCCAGAAGACGCCATTTTTGGTGAAATGCATCAGTGGATCCTACGTGTGACGCCATCATGGGCGGAGCTTGGGTGACACCGCGGCCGGCCTTTTGTTCACATCACTTGTTTAATTTTATCCTCATAAAGTGGGTTTTAGCTTTCCACTTAAGGACCGCACCACGTACAAAAAGTGCAGCAGGGCAGCCCTTAAGTGCAAAATCTCCTACCTTTACGTGATTTCTTGGATCAGCTCTGTGGCCTGTGTGCTGCTGGAGTTGGGCTCCTGCTGTGATTGGACACAGTGGGAGCCAATCAGCGTGTCCAGCAGCCACGATGGCCACTGGCCCCCCACGATCATTGACAGGAGATGCAGAACGGCGGTCTGTCAGAGGGAGAGAGAGATGTTGTGTTCCTGCTAATGATGAACACAGGTGTCTCTCTTCCTCCAGTCAGACCATCCCCCACACAGTTAGAAAGCATTCCCTAGGAACACACTTAACCCTTTAATCACCCCTGATGTTAACCCCTTCCCTACCAGTGTCATTAGTACAGTGACAGTGCATTTTGTTTAGCACTGATTGCTGTATTGGTGTCATTGGTCCCCAAAAAGTGTGATTTAGTGTCAGACTTGTCCGCTGCAATATGGCAGCCCCACTGTTTGCCACCATTACCAATAAAAACAATGAAAAAAAAATTCCATAAATCCCATAGTTTGTAGACGCGATAACTTTTGCACAAACCAATCAATATTGGGATTTCTTTCTACCAAACACAGCAGAATACATATTGGTCTAAATGGATAAAGAAATTTATATTTTTTATATTTTTTTATTTGTTTTATAGCAGAAAGTAAAAAATATATATATTTTTTTTCAACATTGTGGTTCTTTTTTTGTTTATAGCGTAAAAAGAAAAAAACTGCAGAAGTGATCAAATACCACCAAAAGAAAGTTCTATTTGTGGGAAAAAAGGACTTAAATTTTATTTGGTTACAACGTCACACGACCGCGCAATTGTCAGTTAAAGCGACGCAGTGCTGTATCACAAAAAATGGCCTGGTCAGGAAGGGGGGTAAATCTTCCGGAGGTGAAGTGGGTAATAAAAGTTGCCATTCTGGTGGACACTATGAGGTCCCCGGCTTGTATCTACACACATGGGCCTGGATAGCGGCTCTCCATCCAAGGGGCGTCATCCCATTGCCATCAGTGAGAAGATCACAAGCACTCCTGAGCATTGGGGCTCCTTGTGGAGATTGCACAGCGGCTTGTGTGACCTCTGGAAGGGAGATCCATCTTCTCCGGTAAGTGGCCGTCTTTTCTTAGACGGAACGCGTTTGGGTCACCGGAGCACAATTATAAAGTGGATGTTTTCTGAGCACTGAGCGCTTTATTTTGGCACCTTATGGACTTTGTTTCATACAAATATCTCACCAGAGATCTCACATGGACTTTGATTGCCATGCGTTGTCATTCTAAGCCTTTCACCGATCCGTTTACATTTACCGATTCATTTCTCACTTTTTGGAGTCACACCGGTGTTTGCACCAATCACAGTTTATCGTTTAAAGGAACAGCGCACCATTTTTATTCACATATTTTTAACAATTTAGTATTCAGAGATTTATTGGCCCAGCGCGTGAATCTTTACTTTTTCTCTTGTTTCAGATGCGATTCTGGGAGCCCGGGCTGCAGAACTTCCCACAGGTGAGTTGTGTTTTTGATGCGTTTTCTATGCGGTTTCCATTTATATCAATGGAGGGATGCGTTTTTGGTGCAGACTTTTTACCAAACCAAACATGAACCAAAAATGTGACAAACGTGTTTTTTTAACTGCAACTGAAGAGCAGTGGAGCGGTGAGAGGAGCTCCATAGGAGTTACAGGGAGGACGACGTTTTATAACTGAACAATGATGGATGGGTGTGAAAGTCGCCTTTTGCTGCTCTACACTCCCCCTCCCCCTCTACATTACTGCATTTCTGATTAGGAAAACCAATATAAAGGACACAGAGAGAGAAGAAGAAATCCCTTGTGGTGATCAGCCCATCGTTTTCTGTATATTGGATTCTGTGATCCGTATTCCCGGGAATCTTTCCTTACACGCTGTGTGCTGAGGGGTCCCTCTGTATAATGGGGGGGATTAGGGGGCGGGGTTTGGGACGTTCTCTCATATTGGAAAGGACATTTCTAATGCTGGATTGTAAAGAATCATTGATTAGGCTTCTGTGGTGGGGGGTGGAGCCAGGTTTTTTAGGGGGGGGGGCTGACGGGGGTGGGGCCAGGTTGTGGGGTTGGTGATGGCGTGGGGCCAGTTTGGTGGGAGGGTGGGACCAGGTTGGTGGGGGGCCTCCAGGTACATATAGTGCTCTCACTGTATAGTGACCCGGCCCTTAGATGATCGGGAACAACAAACACTGCATAGTAAGGGAGGATTCACACTACAGTGACTTGCGCTCTGACTTGTATCACCCCAAGTCGCTTGTCATCAGAATCCCCATAGAAATGAATGAGAGCCGTCTTAATGTCCTCTACTGAGTCACTCCGACTTCAGAAAAGGTTCCTGTATGACTTCAAGGCGACTTCTATCCGACTTGTGCCCATAGAATTCAGTGGAAGTCGGATCCCCATCTACATTGAAGAGACTTTACAGGGAAAAGAAAAGAATTTGCACAGTTACCCCCCCCCCCCCCCGAATTACCCAGGCAACCCCCTCTCTCCCTTCTCTGATTGGCCACAGACAAAGTCACCTGGCATGGAGGTCACTTTAGGCCACGTTGTGTGAAGCGGCCTAAGAGTATTAAGCACTATTGGCTCTCATGTTTTCTATATTCCATATTTCCCCCCTGTATATAGAAGAATTATCATGTATTGTTGGTGAGTATATAGAGGGAAAAGTACAAATCTTTCTACTACTATAGGAAAGTGCGGCACAAACTGTCAGCGATATACAAATCCTGTATAATAATAATAATATAAATCCTGTATAATAATAATAATAATATAAATCCTGTATAATAATAATATAAATCCCGTATAATTATAATAATAATATAAATCCCGTATAATAATAATATAAATCCTGTATAATAATAATAATAATAATAATACTACGAGATGTGTAAATCTGTCATTATGTTTACCCAGTCTGCAATCACTTTCATGGGACTCATTTAAAGTCCCCAACAAACCCCCTTAGCTCATACTACTCTTCCTACTACACTTACTAATACTATTACTACCACTAACCCTACTGCTACTACCCCTACACTTACTACTACCCCTACTACTCTTACTACTTCTACTCTTACTACTACACCTACTACTACTACTCTTACTATTACCCCTACTCTTACTACTACTAATACTGCTTACTATCACTCTTACTACTACTACTATTCTTACTACTCCTAATACTTACTACCACTCTTATTACTACTACTATTCTTACTACTACCACTCTTGCTACTCCTTTTACCACTATTACTCTACCTACTACTACGCCTACTATGCTTACTACTACTGCTACTACTCTTACTATTGCTACTCTTATTCTTACTACTCTTACTACTACTACTAATCTTACTACTACTAATACTAATCTTACTTCTATTCTTACTACTCACTACTCTTACTACTACTCTTATATTACTACTACTGCTACTACACTTATTACTACTACTACTCTTATTATTACTCTTAATACTACTATTCTTACTACTGCTACTACTTTTACTACTAGTAGTACTCTTACTACCACTACTACTCTTACTTCTATTACTACTACTACTCTTATTATTATTACTACTACTCTTACTATTGTTACTTCTACTACTTACTACTACTCTTACTGCTACTCCTCTTACTACTTACTACTGCTACTCTTACTACTATTACTCTTAATACTGCTATTCAGCTTACTACTAATATTACTATTACTACTACTCTAACTGCTACTACTACTCTTACTACTATTTACTACTACTCTTACTACTATTTACTACTACTCTTATTATTACTATTACTACTCTTACTACTGCTACTCATCTTACTACCTCTACTACTACTCTTACTACTACTACTACTCCTACTACTATGTTTACTACTAGTACTCTTACTAGTACCCTTACTACCACTAAAACTCTTACTTCTACTACTACTCCTATTAATACTACTACTCTTATTATTACTACTACTACTTTTACTATTATTACCTCTGCTACTTACTACTACTACTACTACTACTCTTACTACTACTACTCTTCTACTACTCTTACTATTATTACTTCTGCTACTTACTACTACTACTATTCTTACTACTTACTACTACTCTTACTCTTATTACTACTACTACTACTCCTCTTACTACTTCTACTCTTATTACTACTACTCCTCCTCCTCCTACTCTTACTATTACTTCTACTCCTCTTACTACTAGTAGTCTTACTACTGCTACTCATCTTACTAATCTTACTACTACTACTCTTATTATTACTACTACTACTCTTATTGCTACTCCTCTTACCATTTACTACTACTACTATTCTTACTATTACTACTATTACTCTTGTTATTAATACTACTACTACTACTCCTCTTACTACTACTATTCTTACTACTGCTACTACTCTTACTACTAGTAGTACTCCTCTTATTACTACTACTCTTACTGCTACTCCTCTTACTACTGCTACTCTTACTACTACTACTTACTACTACTCTTAGACCCCTTTCACACTGAGTCGCTTTCCTAGCATTTTTGTGCTAAAAATAGCGCTTCCAAAACGCTGCCCATTAATTCCAATGTACCTATTCACACTGGGGCGTCGCGCTGGCAGCACATTAAAAACGCCCATATACATTGAAATCAATGTAAAGCGCTTTAAAAGTGCGTTAAAAGCGCCAGCAAAACACCCAGAGATTGTGGAAAGGTCAAAATACCAGAAAGTAAACAGGATGTAAGTAGGGGGCTTTGCTATTTATTTAATGCTAGTGCTTCAAAAGCGCTTGAAAAACGCCTGGGCGTTAGCGCTAATGTGGGAATAACACGCCAAAAACGCGGTAATAGCACTTGATGTTTTGCACACGTTTTTCAGATGCCTCAGTGTGAAAGGGGCCTAACTCTTCTTACTATTACTTCTACTACTCTTACTACTACTACTGCTCTTACTACTACTCTTACTACTGCTGCTATGTTTACTACTAATACTCTTACTAGTACCCTTACTACCACTACTACTCTTACTTCTACTACTACTACTACTCTTATTACTACTACTACTCTTACTACTATTAATATTGTTACTTCTGATACTTACTACTACTACTACTACTACTCTTCTTACTACTACTAGAGTAGAGGAGAGAGTAGAGAGAGGAGAGAGTAGAGAGAGGAGAGAGTAGAGAGAGGAGAGAGTAGAGAGAGGAGAGAGTAGTGAGAGGAGAGAGTAGTGAGAGGAGAGAGTAGCGTCTTTCAGTGTTTTTCTGGTGGTTTTTGTGCATTTTTATACAGAGATTTTGATCTTTGGTATTTTTTATTATCCAATAGAGAAATCTCTCCTCTGTTGTATCATATGATGCTCTGTGTTTGAGCTTTTTTTTACCTTTTTGATCAGATTTTTTTTGATTTTTTCAGAGATAAGGTTAGGATTAGTGGTTGGAGTTCTTTATTGTTTTTTGTTAGAGAGTTAATATTATTATTACTACTACTACTCCTACTCATGCTAATACTACTACTCACACTGATATTTATTCTACTACTACTACTCATAGTACTCATACAGCTACTACTACTCACACTACTACTCATACAGCTACTACTACTCACACTACAACTACTCACACTACTACTCCTACTCATACAACACTACTACTACTACTCATACTACTACTACCACTAACCATTACCACTAATTCTACTCATACTAATACTACTACTCATTATTCTACTACTGCTCATACTACTACTACCCATACTATCACACATACTGCTACTCACATTACTACTGCTACTACTCATACTACTACTATGCATACTAATAATACTACCCCTACTTCTACTCGTTCTAATACTACTACTCACACTACTACTTCTATTCATACTACTCAAACTACTACTACTTGTTCTATTACTACTACTTATACAACTACTACTACTCACACTACTACTCCTACTCCTGCTACTGCTACTACTATTATTAGTACTACTCATACTACTACTACTACTCCTCATATTACTACTACTATTAATACTACTTATCATACTACTACTCATGCTAATAATACTACTCATTATACCACTAATACTAATACTACATATTCTACTACTACTACTACTACTTATTCTACTGCTACTACTCATACTACTACTACTATTCATGCTACTACTACTACTCATGCTACTACTACTACTAATAAATGGATACAATAAATTAATAGTATGTAATTATAAATAAATAATCAACCCCACAACCCTAAAAAAAATAACAAAGAATGAGAAATGAAATACCCGAAATAAATATATTCATAATAATATAATTTTTTTGTTTTTGGGTTTTAGTTTTTTATTACTACTTATTTATTTAAATGTATTTTTTTTAAGGTTAGGGGTTAATGATTAATGTATTTATATAAGATGATTTGTAGTTATTTTTGTATTTATTTTACATTTATTTTCTCATACAATATTACGTTTTAAATTTTTCAGAAAATTGCACAAAAACAAGGGGCAAAATGCACAAACCTTGTGTTTCCATTCATTTCTATGGGAATAAAAATTCACCAAAAATGCACAAATCTGCCCAATTTGAGCTCTAAGAAAACTTCCAGAACTTTTTTGCTCCTCAGGCGTTTGGTGTCAGGTGATTGGAGGGGAGATGGGATCCGTCTCATTGATTTTTTTTCTCCTCCAGTGTTTTGGACCTTCAATCTTCCAGCTACAAAATGCTGAGGTGTGATTGGGGCATTACTGAGCCCAATCCTCCTTCATTGGGGTGTCAGACCCCCCCCCCAGACACTGCATGTGGGTGGGGTTGTTGGTACAAGGGGTAGATGGGCTGTCCTCCATGCTTTCCCAATTAACTCATTGGGTGCCAAGTCTGGGTGACATGAGAGGATTCTCCCGGGGGTTCTTCTGGGCTACGCTAGGCACCTGTATCAGGATCACTCTCCTCCATGGGGTACCTTTACTCTGTGCCATTTCCATCAATGCCCTGGGACAAGGCTGAGGCCTCTGTGGGGGATACCCAACCTTAAGGCGGGCCTCTACTCTCAGAGATGAAGGTACACCCAGGGCCGGTGCAAGGATTTCTGACAACCTAGGCGAAATGTCATTTTGGCACCACTTAGCTCCACCCCTGATTCCACCCCCTTTGCCCTGCCCGTGTAACACGTGTGACCTATCTGACCATTACATTGACCTACCTGACCATTGTACTGACCTACCTGACCATTGTACTGACCTACCTGACTATTGCACTGAACTACCTGACCATTGCACTGACCTACCTAACACATACATTGACCTACCTGACCATTGCACTTACCTATCTAACACATACGCTGACCTACCTGACCATTGCATTGACCTACCTGACCGTTGCACTGACCTACCTAACACATACACTGACCTACCTGACCATTGTACTGACCTACCTAACATATACACTGACCTACCTGACCATCACACTGACCTACCTGACCATCACACTGACCTACCTGACCATCGCAATAACCTACCTGACCATTTCACTGACCATTGTACTGACCTACCTAACACATACACTGACCTACCTGACCATTGCACTGACCTACCTGACCATTGCACTGACCTACCTGACCATTGTACTGACATACCTCACACATACACTGACCTACCTGACCATTGCATTGACCTACCTGACCATTGCACTGACCTACCTGACCATTGTACTGACCTACCTCACACATACACTGACCTACCTGACCATTTCTCTGACCTACCTGACCATTTCTCTGACCTACCTGACCATTGCACTGACCTACCTGACCATTGTACTGACCTACCTGACCATTGCATTGACCTATCTGACCATCGCACTGACCTACCTGACCATCACACTGACCTACCTGACCATTGCACTGACCTACCTGACCATTGTACTGACCTACCTAACACATACACTGACCTACCTGACCATTGCACTGACCTACCTGACCTATACACTGACCTACCTGACTCATACACTGACCTACCTGACCATTACACTGACCTACCTGACTCATACACTGACCTACCTGACCTATACACTG
>BLSH010451826.1:22504-32544 GCA_018402905.1 Glandirana rugosa
CCCGTGTTCGTCACATATTGGTTGGCACAGGTTGACAACCACTTTAAGGCAACTATCACAAATCTGTTCCTTTAAAGAGCGCTACTGTTTTTAAAATAACGCATCTGAATATACCTGTCTGCAGGTGACAGCCTGTGTTACAGGTGGTTATTCTATAATCATAATTGGTATTGCTAAAATCCCGAGTTCCTCTTGCAAAAGTAGAGGTGGTGGCACTGAAAGGGTGGCTCACATTTAGCCGGTGGTCCCGCAAACTGGGAAATCTTTGTGCTGAGAGTGGCAATGTTGCGTAGTGACAAGCGCGGTGTGAGATCAGGGGGGGTCCTTGGCCACCCGTCGGTGAGGAGGACAGCCATCTGATACCCGTGTTCATCACATATTGGTTGGCAGAGGTGAGATAGTTTTGCCTTAGAAGCATTCAGTGCATTGTTAGGAATTAGCTCTGCACTGAAGGATTGTAACCTTTTTGCAAACAGTCCTTAGAGACAAGCTGGTGCATGTTTTTTGTTTTTTTAACCACATCAGTACCTGGCACGAAAACCCCCTTCCTGTCCAGGCCATTTTTCAGCTTTCAGCGCTATCACACTTTGAATGACAATTACTCAGTCATGCAACACTGTACCCATATGAAATTTGCATCCTTTTTTTCACACAAATAGAGCTTTCTTTTGGTGGTATTTAATCACTAGGGTTTTTTTTATTTCTTGTGCTATAAATAAAAAAAGATTGAAGATTTTGTGAAAAAAATGCCTTTTTCTTTGTTTCTGTCATAAAATTTTGCAAATTAGTCATTTTTCTTTGTAAATTTTGGCCAAAATTTATACTGCTACCTAGCTTTGGTAAAAATAAACCAAATAAGTGTATATTATTTGGTCCTTGTGCAAGTTATAGAGTCTAAAAGCTATGGTGCCAATCATTGAAAATTAATCACATCTGATATTCTGACGGTCTATCTCATTTCTTGAGACCCTAACAAGCCAGGAAAGTATAAATACCCCCCAAATGACCCCTTTCCCTGAGCTCATCATGTCAGCCTACATATGGGTCAGGTCCTCCCCTCTGACCCCCATAGGACAACCCACTAAATGAATAAAAGGAGGGCCTCCCTATACCCCTAAGTTCCTTTTTTGTCCTCGCTCCGGAGACAACACCTGTTGGGAGAAATCCTGCAAAAGGTGACTTTCTGGGCTATTTGCGGGTTCCCGCACGTGCCGGAAACGGCACCAAACGGCTCTATTTCAACCCAGTGCTCCCTGCAGCAAGTGCTGTCTGATCTACAGCGTTTCCTGGAGTGTTCCATGACTACTTTCCTGAGATTTCCTGTACCTGTGACCCAGCTTGCCCTACTCTGCATGAACTCTGCCTGCATCGACCCTCAGCTTGCCTATGACCCTTCTTCTGCCTGATCCTTGTGTACCTCTGCTGTCCGCTTGTTGACGACCCTGCCTTTACCTGACTATCCGCCTGCTTGCTCCTACTGTACTGCACTTGCCCGCCAGTTACCGACCCGGCCTGTATGACCTATCTTCTGCTTGCACGAGACTCTGAGGGATCTGTACATCATCATCTGCATCCATCTCAGCCCTCGGGCCCCCCGCGCTCTGGAGCTTCCTGTCTACTCTATCAGGGGTTCCCGAACCAGGGCCGCAAGAGAGGTTGCCCGCTGCACTGTCAGACTCACACACCAGATACGTGACAGAATCAGACAGCCACGCCCGAGTCTGAGCAGGGGCCCTCTCCTTCACATGAACTCAGCCTGCACTTGGAAGGGCTCACACTAGCCGTCTGGAGTTTGCATGAAGAATATACCAGGCTGGAAAGCCGTGTTTTGGAGCTCTCTCCTGCCCCATCGGGGGTCAGCGGGCCTGTTTCTGACAGCATGCTCACCATTCCGCTGGAGCCCACAGTCCCCATGCCTTCATGGTTCTCCGGGAACCGTAGGGAATTCCGGGCTTTCCGCATCGCCTGTGAGTTATAGCTCAGTCTCCAGCCCTGCACATTCTCCCAGGAAAATCACAAAGGTGGGGTTGGTAATCTCCCTGCTGCAAGGCAAACCCCAAGCTTGGGCCCATTGGCTCCTGGAACAAGGGGCACCCGAAGTCTCTGATCTCTCCCAGTACTTCCGGGCCGTACGAAGATCCTCACCAGACTGCCACAGCAGAGGTCGCACTCCACGCCCTCCGGCAAGGCTCCCGGCTGGTGGTAGACTATTCGTCCGAGTTCCGGCGCTGGAGTGGCGACACAGCCTGGAACGAGGTGGCCCTCTGTTTCCAGTTCTGCCTAGGCTTAGCCGACCCCCTGAAGGATGAGTTGGCTCGTGTAGGGGTGCCGCCCACGCTGGATAGACTCATTGATCTCGCGCAGGGCGGAAAGTTCCGGGAGAAGCCTTTGGCCTACATGGATGCTACCTACCTTCCCTAGCTCCTCTTCTGTCTTTGCTGCCAAGCCCACCTCTCCTCTTCCAACTCAACCTGAATCCAAGCAGCCGGGGGTAGCGCATTCAGCGCTGACCCATGAAGAGAGACAGCGCCGAAGGAACCTGGACCTCTGCCTCTACCGTGGAGAACCAGGGCACTTTGTGCGAGCCTGTCCTGCCAAGTTAGGAAGAAGCCTGGCTACCTTCTTTGCTCCTGCACCCAGCAACGCTGCTCACCTCTCCCTCTCCATAGTCCTGCAGCACCCTGGAAAGTCTGTGACCGTCCATGCAATCATCGACTCTGGGGCCTGCAGCTGCTTTGTGGACTCAGCTTTTGCCGCACAACAGGGGATCCCCTGCGACCAAAAGACCGTAGGATGGCAGTGCACCTGGCTGATGGCACCACCATTAAGTCTGTCCTAGTCACACAAGAGACTGTTCCCTTGACCACTACCACGGTCGGGGGCCATCAGGAGCTTCTCATTTTGGATGCCATCGCCTCTCCTCTCTTCCCTGTCATCCTCAGTTTACCTTGGCTCCAGGCCCACAATCTGACCATCAATTGGAAAACGGGGAACATCAAGTTCCAATCCCAATACTGCCACAGGCATTGCTTCCCAACAAACCCCGGGGTGGAGCCGTCCCTACTTTGCATGGACTCTGATCCAGAACCTGATGTCTGCCAGGCCGTTTCCAGTGCCTACCCTAATTTTCTGGATGTTTTTAGCAAGAAGGGGGCGGAGGTCCTTCCTCCCCACAGACTGTATGACTGCCCCATTGAGCTCCTGTCCGGTGCTGAGATCCCCTTTGGGAGGATCTACCAGCTCTCAGAGCTTGAGCTCAGCACTCTTAAGGCTTACATTGATGAGAATCTCAGCAAGGGGTTTATCCATCCATCCACCTCCCCTGCTGGGGCGGGTATCTTTTTCGTGGCGAAGAAAGATGGTACGCTGCGCCCATGCGTAGACTACTGGGAGCTCAATAAAGTGACAGTTAAGACCCGTTACCCTCTTCCCCTGGTACCGGAACTTTTTCAAACGCCTGGGAACAGCCACCATCTTCACTAAATTAGGCCTCTATGGAGCCTATAACTTGGTGCGAATCCGGGAAGACGACCCGCTTCGGCCACTACGAGTATTTGGTGATGCCGTACGGCTTATGCCACGCTCCTGCCACGTTCCAGCACTTCATTAACAACATCTTCAGGGACTTCCTCTACCTTTTTGTCATTGCTTATCTGGACGATATCTTGATTTTCTCCCCTTCCTTAGAGCTCCACCGCAATCATGTAAAAAAGGTACTGGGTCGTCTCCGTCAACACGGACTTTATGCCAAGTGTGAGTGTGAGCAGCGCAGTATACAATTTTTGGAACTCATTATCTCCGTTGGAGGTATCAAGATGGACCCCCAAAAGGTGTCCGCCATTTTGGACTGGCCAGCCCCGGTTGATAAGAAGGGAATCCAGCGATTCGTTGGATTCGCAAATTTTTACAGAAAATTCATTTGGGGGTTCTCATCCATAATATCACCCATCACTCAGCTAACCAAACAGGGTACCACCTTCCAATGGACTCCTGAGGTGCAAGTCGCCTTTGAAAGACTCATGGATCTGTTTACCTCAGCGCCCATCTTGCAGCATCCAGACCCGGCTCTTCCTTATGTTCTGGAGGTCGACGCATCTGAGGTAGCGGTCGGGGCAATCCTCTCTCAGAGGCAGGTTACTAAGGCGCTACTACATCCAGTAGCATTCTTCTCCCGAAAGCTGTCACCTGCGGAGAAGAATTATGATGTGGGAGATCGGGAACTTCTGGCCATTAAAACCGCTTTGGAGGAATGGCGGTACCTGTTGGAAGGGGCAGCACATCCAATACTCATTTACACTGACCAACACCACTATGATCCTACTATGAAATGATAAGTATTGAAGATTCCTACCTCTCCCGCCTGGTTTAGCCTCACCGGGTGGAGGGCTCCTGGACAGAGGTAAACCCTCTCCTGTAGGAGTAACCTGGTGCCCGGGCAAGTCCATGCAACCAGGGCTGGTGCAAGGATTTTTGACACCCTAGGCGAAAACTCATTTTGCCGCCCCTTTGGCTCCACCCCTGACTCCACCCCCTTTGCCCTGTCCATGTATACAATGGATGTGGTGGAGGTGGGGATTTTTGCAGCACCTCTCTACCCATTTCTTTAGCCGTGGTCCACAGGCCTGCACCTTTGCCCCTGGACCCGCCTCATTTTAGCAGCCTTGTGTGCTGCCAGCCGTGGCTCTCCAGTGACAGGAGTGATCGATGCAGACCAGTGACAGATCAACAGCAGCCAGGCACCCTGGGCGGCAGTGGCACCCTAGGCGGCCCCCTACTCTGCCTAGTAGTAGAGCCGGCCCTGCATGCAACCTAAATGGTGTGTTAGATCTGTTATTAGCAGGGGGCATGGCGTGGTTCTGCTCTCTGTACCGGCTAATTTTACCTTTTTTTATGCATCTTCCTTTGTTCAGTGATGTTTCTCTAGATTGTACAGACCCCAATATGGCAGCTGGGATGTCTGAGTTCCATAGCAGCTTGCGGTGGAATGTGGGCACCTGGCTGGCTGCATGTTGGCTATTGGAATACTCCAAGTTAGTAAGCCCACAGGGAATTAACACAGCACCATTACCCAAAAGAGGTGTAACACAGTAATAAAATAAATTCAATTTATTTGATCAAAAAGAGTATCACATGTTATAGGTGACCCTTAGGTCTAAACAAAAAACATTATACATCGACAACGTGCACAGTATGAACCACTATAACACATTATACCAGTGCAAGAGCTATCAAACCATCAGGCATATAGCGTGTCCTGATATACAAGGCTTGGCTCCGTATCCAACATGTTTCGACGTTCAAAGATTTCATTTTCTACGTCTTCCTCAGGGAAGACACTGTATAACGTGGTTCTAAAAAATAACAGCAAGCATAAGTGTATAGCAAGAGTCATGCAAATTCATAATATTAATCAAGATATTACAATTATATCACAGTAGTCGTAATGGCATACACATACATATATACAGATAGATTTATGGATGTGGGTCTGTCTTAGGGATGCGCTGATACTCACCCTGATCAGGGCTGGATTAAGAGCATCATGGGCCTGGTGCTGAGGAAGTTACATCCTCCTCCTTTGCCGGGCCTGTGCTTGCACTTGATTGGTTGCTAGGATGCTAGGTGGTAAAAGCAACCAATCATTTTTACAGCAGTGGACACTGGCCAGTGGTGGCACCGTGGTGTCAGGGGTGGCTGGGCCTATATTAAGGTAGGGGGCCTGGAGCTGCAGCTCCAATAGCCCCTATGTTAATCTGGCCCTAACCCTGATACATTAATAGGTAAAACTTTGGCTGCAGTCAAGCAAAGCCAGACCAGGATAGCCTCACAATGTCCGGAACTGTAGAAGTCTCAACAAGACCGGGAAAAAAGGCCAAAGTAATGCAGTAAAGAGTCAAGGTGCCAGACGGAGCCTCCGGGTGGTCCCAAAGAGCAGCCCCCCCAGTCCCCCATGAGAATCAAATACCAAGGGACAGGGAGCATCCCCCTAAAAGAATCTAGTGAGGTTAAACAAGCCTCAAAGATGTATATGAAGCATAGTACTTACTTACTAAATAAATAGCAACCCCAATATTATGCTCACACCACGCACATTGTAGGTAAAGGCAACCTGCAAGTGAATGGCAATATCAATCAGTGATAAAGTACATATATTTGGACAAGAAGTTCAAGTTCAGGGGGGAAGCATATCCCCCCTAGAAGAAACAAGATATAGCCGGTGTAAGTAAATATAGAGTTGCTTACCCCTGTGGTGCAAGAGAACAACCCGCAGTATGAGCTTGGTGAGAGTAATGGAGGCTCAAACCACACGGCAAAAAGCTTGACATAGGGGAGGGGACCGTCTCAAAACGTAATTAGGCAGTGGAGCTCATTATAACAATGGGGGTGTGTTGTCACCCACCTGTGTGTGCTCGCCAACCCCCTATAGGATCAAGTGGGGAGCAAAAGTTTCCCCGTCCTAATGATTCCCCACCTCGGCGGCATCCAACGCCACTGCGACCCCGCGATGACCTCATGCGCAGGTGCAATGGCGTCGTACGTCATCGCGGCGCCGGTTCATGTGGTAGCCACGCCCCCGGCCGGAGACAACGCTCTGCCCCTCATCTGCTTCTGCAGTTAGAGGGGCGGTTACTTGCCGTGCCCAGAGCGTTGTCTCCGGCCGCTGCCATCTCTATGGGAGACTGACAGGAAGTGATGTCAGGTATAAATAGGAAGTTCCAAGTAAGCGGTGAGTCGGAGAGAAGTAGAGGAGACGTTGCTGGAAATGGCAGCAGAGGAGGTAATAAGATCTTATTTTCTATTTACCCCCAGTAACCCCCCCCGTCATGTCCGTCCTCTTCCTCCATAGTCACTGTGAGGTCTTTTATCTCCAGCAGATGATGATACACACATATATAGTGTGGGAACCTAGATTAACCCTTTCAGGGGCAGAACATTTCCCCCACTTATGGGGCCGTACATTCTCCTCATTGTGGAGATGTCGCCTTCCCACTGGAGATGAGATGAACATTCCTGGGCTTGGTTCCTGGTGGCTCCACAGAACAGAACTAAAATTCAGGTGCCAAATCTGAACCCCCTTGAAGTCAATGTAACGTAGGTCAGAAATATTGGATTTTTCCTTTTTTTGTGAAATCGGAAATCTCTAGCCCAGAGGCCGTGTGTAAGAAGTCATCTGATCGGCATAATTGGTGGGTGAGCCGCTGTGCCCACACAGGGGTCAGGAGATGAGGATCCTCTCAGCACAGAAGTGATTGTATCCGGTACCAGGATAGAGCCAGGCACCTCAGCAATGACAATTTAGGGCTGAGTTTGTAGGACTAGAGAACATCTCATTGCTGAGAGAAGAGCTCAGACTACTCAGAGTTTCCTCCAGGGATGGACACAGAGGGACTCATGGCTGGCGGTCTCACCAGACAGAGACTAGGAGGTGCTCAGGACTGCTGAGACAGACAGTTCAACATGGACTGTGTGCTACTTTCTTGACACTGGCATTGCTGGGACTTGCAGTTCTGTAGTGGCTGTACTGCTTTCCAGACCCTGGGACTCGCCTTATTTTCTGGACTCCATGATCTGAGCCTTTTCTTGGTGCCACTCAGTCCTCCTCACCCTCTGCCCTTGCTGTAGGTTGCTCTGCCTCCCTGTGAACTTGATGCTGTGGCCAAGTCACCCCAGAACTCCATTTTTCCCTGGACCCAGCAACCTTCCCTGGGCTCTGCCAGCCCTCGCTCTGTGGATAAGCTTGCACTTTGCCCTCTGACCTCCATACTGCTCTGTTGCCTGTGTGCAATCCAGGCTGCCCCTGGATGTACAGAACCTGTCCTCTCTGTTTCTCTGGATCCACGAGTCTCCAGTGCCCACATCGACCCTTCACCTGCTGCTGGACAATTCATGGTCATCAGAGGCTGCCAGTGGGAGTAGAACCCTTCGGATGCCCAGTGATCCCTGCCCTGCAAACTGTTTGCCACTGATTCCTGTCTTGTGAATGTCAGCCCTGTGACTGTTCCCCGTGCTCACAGCCCTGCGGTGTTACAACTATAAAGCGGTGTTACGTAGTTGGTGGTCTTCTCTCCTGGATTCATTCTCTGGGGTATCAGTGGGGTATTTGGAGGTTTATCCCAGTGAACAGTGTGAGGAAGAGACCTGGAGGAGGGGGAGGGGACCTTCTGATTTTATAAGGGGTCACACAGTATCTGGGGAGTGTTATTTATGAAGGGTGAGGTGAGCGGAATGTGGACACCGGAGCACTTTGTGATCAATGAGAAGCACTTTTATGAAGAGGTCATTAATTGCACATTTGCACAGGAAGATATACACTCCCACGACCACTTTATTAGGCACACCTGTTCAATTGCTTGGTAACAAATTACTAATCAGCCAATCACATGGCAGCAACTTTGTGCATTTAGGCATCTAGATGTGGTGAAGATGATTTGCTGAAGTTCAAACCGAGCATCACAATGGGGAAGAAAGGGGATTTAGGTGACTTTGAAAGTGGCATGGTTGTTGGTGCCAGACGGGCTGGTCTGTGTATTTCAGAAATTGTTGATCTACTGGGATTTTCATGCACAACCATCTCTAGGGTTAACAGAGAATGGTGGGAAAAAACGGCAGTTGTATGGACGAAAATTCCTTGTTGATGTCAGAGGAGAATGGGCAGACTGGTTCAAGATGACAGAAAGGCAACAGTAACTCAAATAACCACTCATTACACCCAAGGTATGCAAAATACCATCTCTGAATGCACAACCTTGAAGCAGATGGGCTACAGCCTCAGAGGACCACACCAGGCCACTCCTGTCAGCTAAGCACAGGAAACTGAGGCTACAGGTCGCACAGGATCACCAAAATTGGAAAAATGATGTTTGGTCCGATGAGTCTTAATTCCAGCTGTGACATTCAGATGGTATGGTCAGAATTTGGCGTAGCGTAAACATGAAGCATGGTTCCATCTAGGGTTGCCACCTCATCCCTTTAAACCCAAACACATATGAATTACACAGGTTGTTCTGTGGCTGATTGAATGCAGATAAGGGTCCAAGTGAGTTTAATCACCACCTTAATCAGCCACAGAACAACCTGTGTAATTCATATGTTCGGTTTTAAAGGGATGAGGTGGCAACCCTACTTCCATCATGCATTGTATTACTGGTTCAGGTTGGTGGTGGTGGTGGTGGTGGTGTAATGGTGTGGGTGATATTTTCTTGGCACACTTTGGGCCCCTTTGTAACAGTTGAGCATGGTATTAATGCCACGGCCTACCTGAGTATTGTTGCTGACCATGTCCATCCCTTTATGACTACAGTGTCCCCATCTACTGATGGCTCCTTCCAGCAGGATAATGCACCATGTCACAAAGCTCCAATCATCTCACCACTGGACAATGAGGTCACTGCACTCCAATGGACTCCACAGTCACCACATCTCATCCAATAGGGAACCTTTGGGATGTGGCGGAGATTCACATCATGGATGTGCAGCCGACAAATCTGCAGCAACTGTGTGATGTCATCATTGTCACTATGGAGCAAAATCTCTGAGGAACGTTTCCAACATCTTGTTGTATCTACACCATGATGAATGAAGACAAAAGGGGGTCCAACACGCTACTAGCAAGGGGGAACCTAATAAAGTGGTGGTGAGTGTTTATGTGGACTGAATTTATGGACATTATAATAAGAGCACTTTGAAGTATTGTGTAATTATTATGTGGAACACATGCACATAGAAATTGCCTTAATGGATTGGAGGAAAATTAGTTGTGTTTATTCATATTTTATTTCACATAAAAAAAACACACAAAAAAACCCATAATTTATGTGAGTAGTGTTTTGGATAAGTGCTGCACCATTATTATTTACACAAATAGTTTATTGCTCAAGGAACCCCTAAAAACCTTTTGGAGGAACCCTGGCTGTGAAAGGCTGGACTAGGCAGTAATATATTTCTATCCCCCTTGGTGGGAGTGGAGATGACCCCATCTATAAGGATATACAGTATCTGCCCCCCTTGGTGGGAGTGGAGATGACCCCATCTATAAGGAT
>BLSH010451895.1:7835-20863 GCA_018402905.1 Glandirana rugosa
GGTAGTATGGTAAATATGCTTTCAGTGGTCTTGTCAGTGCATTTGGTTAATCTGAGTTTTGACTTGTTGTAAGAATATGCTCGTAGGGTCAATCCCATGAAAGGCTTAAAGCCTTTTTCGATAGCGATGATATACGTCGATGTTGTTGGAAGGAGTATCGTGTCCAGTTAAGAGACAAGGTGTAGAATGGGTACGGGTGTGAGAGGTTTCGTAACTCCTCCAGGATCCGTGTTATTTTTGTGAATTTGGGGTATTTACGGGACCAAGACTGCCAAAAAGGTAGTTGATAAAGTTTATTAAACGCTCGTGTGAGCGGGGAAATGACAGAACCCAAACCCAAACGTTTTTTGAAATGTCCGTGTTCGGGTCCGGGTCCCGGACACCCCAAAGTTCGGTACGGACCCGAACGTTACAGTCCGGGTTCGCTCAACACTAGTCCTGACCAAAAGAATTCTGCTTAAAGAGGGCGTTAAATGCGCCTATCAGTAAAGGGGCGAGTGTGCTCGCAAATTATTTGAAATAGTTGATGGAAAAACCGTCAGAACCAGGGCATTTATGGGGTTTAAGTGTTTTTATTGTGCCTAGGACCTCCTCAATGCTTTGGAGAGTGTGGGCATGGGTAAGATGTGGAACAGAGAATTGACCTGTGCTATGAGGAAGGTTGTTGTAGCTGCATATAGTAGCGATAGCTTTTTCCGAAATTCGGAAAGTACCCTAACTGGGATGCTCGTATAAGAATGTTGTTCAGTTTTGAGTCTAATTGGTTTACGTGACTGTTCTGGTGACTTTCGTATAAATGGTATGATGGGCTCTACTGATAGCCTTGTCAGCTGATTCTGCTAGCAGTAAGTCTAGATCTGTTCGAATTCTGTTGGACTCTGTGGGGGTGGACTGAAATTGTAGAAATTGTTGATGGTAAGCTGTTTCTAGGTGTTGTTCTAGGTGTTGATGTTTGAGTTTTTTGTCTCGATTTAGGTTTGAGGAGACAAATATACATGTGCCTCTCACTACCGGTTTGTGGTCTTCCCCTAATAGAACTGGTGATATTTCTGGGGTAGCGTTATGTTGTAGGTACTCCTTAAGTGCTACTTGTATATCCAGGTAGTAAGATTTATTGACCAGGTCTTTGGATTGTGGAATCAAGGAGGATATAGTGATAATAACTGAGCAGTGGTCAGACCACGCGATCGGATGGATGCGTGAGTCCAACAGAATAGGCGAAGATGTCACTGGAATAAAAAAAGGTGGACTATCCTAGAAAAGGACTTATGTGGGTATGAGTAAAAGGTATCGTTTTTTTTTCGACTGGTTACACTCCCTCCAAGTGTCTAGTAAAGAGGCTTGATGAATTTGTTTTTGGAAGGAGAGTGAGGGTACATGCGACTCAAGGGAATATGGAGATTTGTCTAAGTGTGGTTGTAGGACATGATTAGAGTCACCGGATAGAATCAACGCACCTTTACAATGTGCTTGGATGACCTGGAATAGATGGGAGAAGAAAGGAGTGGGATTGTTGTTCGGAGCATAGTAGGATACGAGGGTTGTCTCAACATCCTGTAATAAACCAACAAGAATTAGGTAACGACTTTCAGGGTGTTTTGTCTCATCATGAGGGGTAAATGGAATACTGTGATGAAAAGCAAGAAGAACCCCTCTGTGCTTGGTAGGTGCTGATGCCATAAAGACTTGCGGGTATCGGGAGCTAAAACATTTAGGGTTGGAGTGTGCCGCGTAGTGGGTAGGTTTCCTGTAGGGCGTCTATCCCTGCCATTAAGTAGGCAAAGGTTTTAAAGGCCTTGACTCTTTTGTGTGGGGAGTTTAGGCCCTTAACATTAAGGGACAAAACATTAAGGGGGGGCATGAGCTAAGATTAAGGAAGATATCGCTAGAGAGTCCCCAGCCCCCCTGGGAGACACCACCCTTGGAAAAAGAGAGAGTAAAGGAGAAGGAAAAGCAGAGAGGAGAGACAGAGAAAATTTCCCAAAGTAGGGGACAGTTTTCGTAAGGCATCAATATACATAACAATGCTATGCATGTGTAGGAGAATATTGCCCGACGAAATAATGCACAGACGCCGGGGCCAGCCAGCCCACTCCAACGTGTGTGCATCACCAAAGGGGTGCGCAGTGTCTACTTTCTGCAGCACCCAAGGGAAACATACAGTATCTCACAAAAGTGAGTACACCCCTTACATTTTTGTAGATATTTTATTATATCTTTTCATGTGACAGCACTGAATAAATTACACTTTGCTACAATGTAAAGTAGTGAGTGTACAGCTTGTATAACTGTGTAAATTTGCTGTCCCCTCAAAATAACTCAACACACGGCCATTAATATGTAAACCGCTGGCATCAGATGTGAGTACACCCCTAAGTGGAGATGTCCAAATTGGGCCCAAAGTGTCAATATTTTGTGTGGCCACCATTATTTTCCAGCACTGCCCTAACCCTCTTGGGCATGGAGTTAACCAGAGAATCACAGGTTGCCACTGGAGTGATCTTCCACTCCTCCATAACGACATCACGGAGCTGGTGGATGTTAGAGACTTTGCGCTCCTCCACCTTCCATTTGGGGATGCCCAACAGATGCTCAATAGGGTTTAAATCTGGAGACATGCTTGGCCAGTCCATCACCTTTACCCTCAGCTTCTTTAGCAAGGTAGTGGTCATCTTGGAGGTGTGTTTGGGATCATTATCATGTTGAAATGCTGCCCTGCACCCCAGTCTCCGAAGGGAGGGGATTGTGTTCTGCTTCAGTATGTCACAGTACATGTTGGCATTCATGGTTCCCTCAATGAACTGTAGCTCCTCAGTGCTGGCAGCACTCATGCAGCCCCAGACCATGACACTCCCACCACCATGCTTGACTGTAGGCAAGACACACTTGTCTTTGTACTCCTCACCTGGTTGCAAGAACACACGTTTTACACCATCTGAACCAAATACATTTATCTTGGTCTCATCAGACCTCAGTACAAAACAAGGTCACTGTCCACCACCTATAACTGGCCACTACAGCAAGGAGCTATGGAGGGGCATCTACACACAAACAACAAAGAATTCCAGTGATCAACTTACTGACCAGTCTGTCACCAAACAAATTCACCTGTCTAACAGTAGCATTTAAAAGGCAGGGGATTGGTTACACACATTTGCAAGTGTATGCGTAAGCTGCAGGCCCCGTCAAGGCTCCCTGTATACTGCAGACCTAACTCTATATATGAGGCTTCACAATGGAAGCACATGCAATTTAATGGATAGATGGAGGACAGGTGACTGGAGGAGCCCATCCCTCCTAAAAGGTACAGGACCAGACACCCAGCCGTGGCCTAATGGCTGGTGTGCACCTGGTGTGTGCCCAAAGTTACAACACAAAACAAGGTCACTGTCCACCACCTATAACTGGCCACTACAGCAAGGAGCTATAGAGGGGCATCTACACACAAGCAACAAACAACTCATCAGACCTCAGGACATGGTTCCAGTAATCAAAGTCCTTAGTCTGCCTGTCGTCAGCACGCTGTTTGCAGGCTTTCTTCTGCATCATCCTTAGAAGAGGCTTCCTTCTAGGACGACAGCCATGCAGACCAATTTGATGCAGTGTGCGGCTCATTGTCTGAGCACTTAAAGGCTGACCCCCCACCCCTTCAACCTCTGCAGCAATGCTGGCAGCACTCATATGTCTATTTCCCCCAAACAATCTCTGGATATTACGTTAAGCACGTGCACTCAATGTCTTTGGTCGACCATGGCACGGCCTGTTCAGAGTGGAAGCTGTCATGTTAAACCGCTGTATGGTCTTGGCCACCATGCTGCAACTCAGTTTCAGGGTCTTGGCAATCTTCTTATAGCCTAGGCCATCTTTATGTAGGGCAACAATTCTTTTTTTTTCAGATCCTCAGAGAGTTCTTTGCCATGAGGTGCCATGTTAAACCTCCAGTGACCAGTATGAGAGAGTGAGAGTGATAACACCAAATTTAACACACCTGCTCCCCATTCACACCTGAAAACTTGTAACACTAATGAGTCACATGACTCCGGGGAGGGAAAATTACTTATTGGGCCCAATGTGGACATTTTCACTTAGGGGTGTACTCACTTTTATTGCCAGCAGTTTAGACATTAATGGCTGTGTGTTGCGTTATTTTGAGGGGACAGCAAATTTAAACTGTTATACAAGCTGTACACTCACTACTTTACATTGTAGCAAAGTGTCATTACTTCAGTGTTGTCACATGAAAAGATATCATAAAATATTTACAAAAATGTGAGGGGTGTACTCACTTTTGTGATATACTGTGTTATTATAACAATCCCTATTACTGCATAACATTCAACCTTATATAATAAATCTCATGAGCAAAAATGTGAAATCCCATCTCTACTTTAACTATCATTAGGAACAGTGTACAGTAATAAGAAGAGACAATAGTTCTTACCTGTTCCGTCTAGTTGTAGGATTCTTCCGAGTGTCTTCCTTAAATTGCTGCCTACGGAAACTTGAAAACATCATTACAAATGTCTATGATATTCCTGGAAAAAAAAGGTGATTAGGAACAGACAGCAAAAAACAGGAGAGATTGGATAACAGAGAACAAATTAACAGGGTCCACACCGCTGAGCTTGGTGCAAGTGTCTCAGACTACGATGCTGAGGGTAATGCAAAGTTTTCTTTAACTCATCTCAGGCCTGATGTTCATGGCCAATGGGGCCCAAGGAACAAAATCTCAAGGGGGACAAACAAACAAATAAAAAAAAAAAAAAGAAGAAAAAAAAAAGGAGCAAATGTAGTCCCGTTGTAGGTATCACTCGGGTTGGCAAGAAAAAGAAGGGGGTTGCAGGAGGCACGGACCGGGGTGCCCTTCCGGATGGGAGATGGGCCTGTAGTAGTACGTCTTGGCGTAGTGGTATATGGATGAGCCGGCGTCCGGGGTAGGGCAGTCTCTGAGACAGGGTCTAATTGCAGCCATTCCAAAAGCTTCTGGAGAGATTCCGGGGAGGTGCAGGAGTGTTGCTGCCCTCTATAAGTAAATTGTAGAGCGAATGGAAACCGCCAGGTGTATTTGAGCTGATGTTGCATTAAAATCTGTAATTGGGGTTTCATAGCTTGGCGCTTCACCACTGTGAGAGGAGCCAAATCAGAAAATATTTGGAAAGGGTGGCCTTGGAATTGTAAGGAGTCCTTGTTGCGAGCTGCGGACAGTAACTGTTCTTTTGTGCGATAAAAATGAAGCTTGACAATAATATCACAGGGGGACTGTCTGTCTGCTGACATGTCAAGGCTCTATGGATCCTATTGAACTCAAGGCGTTTGATCGGGATCGAGGGAGACAGCTCCTGGAATAAAGCAATGGTGAAAGAAGTAAAATCATTGATCGATTCAGGGATGTCATGCAGTCTTAGATTTGACCAACGGGAACAGATCTCTGCATCTTCCAGGTGGGAGAGCAGTGTTTTATTTTCCTCACGTAGGGCCTCTAATTCTTGAGCATGGTCGTGCAGGGTGAGCTCCATGTCATCCACCCGTGTTTCCAAGTCTGCTGTACGCTGGCCAAGCGCCCTGATCTCTCGGGTCAGACTGTCTATTATCTGCTCTGAAGTGGCTCTCAGCGCTTTATGGAGCATAGATTCCATATGCTTTAAAAAGTCTTTTTGTGACATACCTGTATAAGAAGTCCCGGGATTACTGTTATAGAGAGATTCCAGCTCATCAGCACCATCAGCGTCTGCTAGGCCAGATCTGGCAGAAGATGCAACATGCTGGCATGTTATGGCCGTCACCCCCCTCTAAGTGGACGCACAGGCCAGGGCCTCCTTGATCGGCTTAGACTTGCTTTTACCGCGGTGTCCTGTCAGGACCATCCAAGGGGTGGCGGGTGAAGTCCGAGGCACAGTCGAGGGGTCGTGAGCAGTGTTCGGGCAGTGTGGCACCGTCTGATGGCTTGGATATGCTGCGGGAAGTGTGGAGCTCTAATGGTGCACGTCCGCCATATCAAGCTTCGCACATGCGCCACATTACAATATTTAAAGTAATATTAAAAGAAGACAATGTGATTAACTGAAATAGTTTTAATATGAAAGAGGGGAGTGCCTCCACTCAGAACTCTGCTGCGCAGACAGGGAACATGCTATCAGGAACTAAAAGCAGTTTAACCACCTCCTGCCTGCTAGTAAAATGACGGGCGCAAGGTGGCTCTCTCGTTCTGGGATGATGTCACATGATGTCACCCCACTCTCGCCACTCTTGCGCACCTGAGGGGGCGTTTGCCGACACGCTGTGTCCCTGGGATGCGGTGACTCCCCGATCTCGGTAAAGAGACGATGGAAAGGCTCTTTACCAATGTGATCTGCTGTCTCCAATCACAGCTGATCACACGTAAATAAGGAAATGACGATCATTTCCTCACAGGAGAGAACTGCACAGATATATCAGATAGGGTAAACCCAAAATTCAGTATCTCAGAAAAGTAGATTATTACATAAGACCAATAAAAAAAAAGGATTTTTAATACAGAAATGTTGGCTGACTGAAAAATATGTATATGTACAGTATAATATGCACTATACCAATACTTGGTAGGGGATCATTTTGCATGAATTACAGCATCAATGGGGCGTGGCATGGAGGTAATCAGCCTGTGCCACTGCTGAGGTGTTATGGAAGCCCAGGTTGCTTTGATAGCAGCCTTCAGCTCATCTACATGTTGGGTCTGGTGTCTCATTTTCCTCTTGACCCCACCCCATAGATTCTCTATGAGGTTTAGGTCAGGCGAGTTTGCTGGCCAATCAAACACAGTGATATCATCATCATTAAACCAGGTATTGGTACTTTTGTCAGCGTGGACAGGTGCCAAGTCCTGCTGGAAAATGAAATCAGCATCTCCATAAAGCTGGTCAGCAGAAGGAAGCATGAAGTGCTCTAGAATTTCCTGGTAAAGGGCTGTGCTGACTTTGGACTTTCTGACTTGTAAAGTAGAACTACTGTATGGGCAACAAATGTTTTTCTGATTTTGTATAGAGCAAGGGAGGATTATAACCCCTATACGATTTTTTTCGCCATCTGTGTCTAATAGTGGTGATTGCTCTTCACTTCCTGTCCCATAGCAAAACAGGAAGTGAGAGAAAATGTCAGTAAATTGAGGGAATACTTTGGGGATCCACAGGTCACCATAACTAGCATTTCCATTTAAAGATATCCCCTCTATTACTTTTCTGGGGACAACCAAAAATGTGTGATTTTCTCTTACTTACACTTTCAATAATAAAGGTAAACAGGACAAGTAGAGAGGGTGAATCTCCTTATTGGGGGCACAGACAGCAATACAAATTGACAAGTGTTCTAATCCCTCTCCACTCTATACAAAAAGTTTTGCCTTTAATTGTACTTTAATAAAACACAGCGGACCAACACCATGGCTCCCCAAATCATTATAGACTGTGGAAAATTGTGTATTTCATTTGAAAATCAAGGTCCGGAGTCTGGAGGAAGAGTGGAGAGGCACAGTTGCATGAGGTCCAGTGTAAAGTTTCCACAGTCAGTGATGATTTGGGGAGCCATGTCATCTACTGGTGTTGGTTCAGTGTGTTTTATCAATTCCAAAGTCATCACAGCCCTCTACCAGGAAATTCTAGAGCACTTCATGCTTCCCTCTGCTGACCAGCTTTATGGAGATGCTGATATAATTTTCTAGCAGGTACCTGCCCACACTGCCAAAAGTACCAATACCTGGTTTAATGATCATGGTATCACTGTGCTTGATTGGCCAGCAAACTCGCCTGACCTAAACTCCATTGAGCAAGAGGAAGATGAGAGACACCAGACCCAACAATGCAGATGAGCTGAAGGCTGCTATCAAAGCAACCTGGGCTTCCATAACACCTCAGCAGTGCCACAGGCTGATCACCTCCACGAGATGCCGCTTTGATGCAGTAATTCATGCAAAAGGAGTCCTTACCAAGTATTGGTATAGTGCATACTATACCTTACATAGGATTACTTTTCAGTAAGCCAAATTAAAAATCCCTTTTTTTATAGGTCTCATTTAATATTCTAATTTTCTGAGAAAATGAATTTTGGATTTTCACTAGCTGTAAGCCATAAACATCAAAATTAAAAAGAAGGAATGCTTGAAATATATCACGTTGCGTATAACACATCTATAAAAAATATATGAGTTTCACTTTTTGAATTGAATTACTGAAATAAATAAACTTCCTGTATTTCCCAGGCTCTAATTAGGAACATTATATAACACCTGGCAGTGCAAGCCTCCTATGTCAATTAATGTTGTGTGTGTTTGGCTTTGTGTGTGGTTGTTCCTGACGTATGCTCTGTGTCTATTTCAGGTTATTGATCTTTGGCTTGTTCTGACTATCGCTGCCTGCCTGATACCTCGATTCTCAGCTTGTTCTCTGTTTATCCCTGCCTGCCTGATACCCCGATCTTTGGCTTGTTCTCTGTTTCTCCTGTCTGCTGGTGGCTGACCCCTTGCTAAGCCGCTGACTATCCTTTGCTGTTCCTGCGCTGCTGCTTCCTCTCTTCCACCTGTAGCCAGCCGAGCGTGAGCTAGGGGACCCCAGGGGCCGTGACTTGGATCCAGTTGCAGCCAAATCCATCCTCACCACCAGAGGCTCTGGCGAATGCCTACTGGCTCTTAGACTCCATGCCCTGAGGAAACCGATGCACTAGCTCCCTGTCTGTGCTCCAGGGGCCCCTCTTCCTGTACCAGCCGGAACTCATTAGCAGCAGTCAGCTATAGGTCCACAACCTTAGCGGTGCACTTCGCAACGCTCGGTGCAATTTGCACCCCACTGGTGCGCACCTGTCACCTGACCACAGGTGTCGTGACAGTTTGATCGGCCATGGACCCGGCTGATGTGCTGCAGGGCATAGTTCACAAAATGGAGACTGAGGAGTCTAATCAGACTCAGGTGATGTGATTCCTGCAGGATTTGGCATCCCACTTTGACCAGCTGCAGGCCTCCCTAGGACCTCCAGTCCAACAACCTCCACCGCAGCCTTTGGCCATATCAGTTCCAGACACACTCACAGCCGCTAACCCGTTGCAATTACCGGCTCCGTTTCATTACTCTGGGGACTCTAGGGCCTGCAGGGGGTTTCTCAGCCAGTGCACCATTCATTTTGAGCTCCAGCCTCAAAACTTCCCGTCTGATCGGGCTAAGGTGGCCTACATTATCTCTCTTCTGTCTGGCTTTAGCTTGGGCTGCCCCTCTGTGGGAGAAGAGTGACCCAGTGGTTTCTAACCTGTCTAGGTTCTTGAAACTCTTTCAGAACATCTTTGAGGAACCAGGCCATGTCTCTTCGGCAGCTAGCACTCTTTTACGCCTCCGCAAAGAGTATGTTTCTGTGAGGCAGTATGCTCTTCATTTTGACTGATTCTGACTGCTGAGCTGAACTGGAACAATGAGGCCTTAGTTGCAACCTTTTTACAGGGCTTCTCTGATCAAGTAAAGGATGAATCAGTGGGGAGAACCATCACCACGAATCTGGACGAAGTGATCTCCCTGTGTAACCAGATTGACATTCATTTTCAGGAGAGGACCCTAGAAAGAAGATGCCAGCATTTCTTGGCCCCTAGTCAGCCTGAGCTCCCCACTCTGCGATCCGTGGAGCATCCCTTGCCAGCTGAGGAACCCATGCAGCTGGGCCAGACCAGGCTATTCCCAGAGGAGTGTGCTAGGTGCAGAACCTTGGGCCTGTTTCTCTACTGTGGGGGCAAAGGTAATTTTCGTGACGCTCACTGCGTCCGGGAAATGCTCAGGTCTAATACATCTGGAAGGTGGAGTATTGGACCCAGAAACCTCACCTTCACGTCTCCTGCTGTCAGTGTTCCTTCACACCGGCGCCTCTTCTCATTCGGTCTTGGCATACCTTGATTGTGGAGCTGCTGGCAACTTTATGGACTGGAGAACGGCTTCTTCCATGAAGCTTACCCTTTAGCCTCTCGTCACTCCATTGGTGTTCTCGAAGATCGATGGTACGGTTCTTCCACGGGGTCCTTTTCACTTCCAGACCCTTCCCGTTAAGATGTCAGTAGGAATGCTCCACCAGAAGGCAAAATCCTTTCTTGTCCTACCTAAGGCCTCAACCCCCATCATATTGGGTCTTCCCTCGTTACAGCTCCATTCTCCACATGTTGACTGGACTTTTGAGGCAGATATTGGCTTGGGGTTCCTCCTGTTTTTCCTCATGTCTACTCAAGGTGGTCCTGAAGGAGACACTTCCTCTTGCCACCACGTCAGTTTCTTCTACCCTTCCCACTGCATATAGCAATTTCCGGGATGTCTTCTGTTAGAAATCAGCTGAAGTGCTTCCTCCTCACAAGTCCTTTGACTGTGCCATTGACCTTGTTCCAGGAGCGACTCTGCCCAGGGGTAGTACCTATCCTCTGTCCATCCCTGAAACCCAGGCCATGTCAGAGTATGTCACTGAAAACCTAGTGAAAGGGTTCATTTGGAAGTCCTCGTCACCGGCGGGAGCAGGACCCTTTTTCGCTGCCAAAAAAAGGATGGCACCTTAAGACCTTGCAATGATTATCGAGGTTTAAACGTGGTGACAATCATGAACCAATACCCTTTACCCCAAATTTCTGAGCTATTTGACAGATTGAAAGGTGCCTCCATCTTTACTAAGTTGGATCTCAGGGGTGCCTACAATCTGATATGCATAAAGGAAGGTGACGAATTGAAAACCGCATTTTTTTATTTAAAACATATTTTTTATTGATTTTATCAAGTAGTACAGAGATGTGCCATTTGTCACTTACATATACATTTTAGACATTTTAGACACGAAGGCATCCATATAACAATAAACAACTATTCAGGTAGCATATACACACATGTATACATATGCGGCGTTGAGCTGAGGCGCTGGCTAGCGCAAGACCAAGAGGATCAGCATTATCATTTGCCCTTTGTCTTCCATAAGGATCCCCAGTAGTCCGTCCGTGGGCACCCCCCATGGGATCATAGCTGTGCCCCAGAAAGAACCTCTGGTAGGTCGCATCTTGCTGGCCCCTATTAATGCCACTCTGCCTTCCCTTGGGAAGCTAGGCTAATTTTTCAGTATTTATACGATAATGTTAGGGCACACATCTCTTGTAACATGGAGAAGGTGGGAAGAGGAAGGGAGGGTAGTGTGATAAGGAATGGGAGAGGGGGAATAGGGGGAGAAAAAACTGAATTAGACTAGAATATCTATAGAAAACTAGCAAAACTTGCTGTTTAGTTGTCTCCTGCATGAGTTTCCATCTCTTATGTTCAAACTATATTCGAGACCTTATTGGTCATAATTTTGTAGCCAGGCGATCCATGGTGTCCAGCCGCGTTCTATATTTTTAAGCGAGTTATTCGTTGTTGCCAGCATTCTTTCATAGTGAAAATGGGTTTGAGTTGTCTCTATTACCCTTTTAAATTGCGGGGGAACTGGGGTTTTCCAATTTTTAGTTCTGTGGTATTTAGTCACTAATAATATATGCGAGATGATTGTCCTAAACTTCGGAGGGAAGTCGTCAATGCACAGATTGACCAGTGCTAGCTCAGGGGATGGGATGACCTTCTGTTTTGTGATTTGAGAAATAACTGCAAATGCCTCCTCCCAATATTGTTTTAATTTAGGGCAACTCCACAGGATATGTATGAGAGATCCCCGTTCCCCACACATCCTCCAGCATAGGGGGGAAGCTAGCTTGTCAAATGTGGCTTTCTTAGCTGGTGTCATGTATCTCCTTTGAAAAAGGTTTTGTGCTGTTTCCCAAAGTACTGAGCACTTAGTCACAGCGTACGTGTATCTCAGTGCTTTGTGCCAGTTGTCAGTTGTAAAGGATTTACCTAAGTCGCCCTCCCATTGGGTAAATGGAGGTGAGTGGATGAATAGTGTTTTTTCTTGAAGCATGTTGCATATAAGTGAGGTCCCTTTTTTCCCTACGGATCGTTGTGTTAGGAAGGTGTGTATTTGTGTGGGGATCTTTGCCCAGATTTGAGGGTTCTTCTTTAAGCAGCTGGCTATTTGGAGGTAATGAAAATGTGAGTTCTCCGTTAAAGCTAACTCCTCTTTTAATTTTTGATAAGCTTTTATTTTCCTATCCGAAAGGAGCCTGTTGATAGTTAACGCGCTCTGTTTTATTTGAATTGGAAGGTGCATAGAGGGAATAATTTCCTCTATAATGTCTATTGTAAGGTTGAGGTCAGTTGTGTTCGTGACTGTCCACTTAAGGTTTATTAGCTTGTGCCAGGCCTTAACTGTAGCTATCATTGTAAGTGTAGATTTGTATATATTTCTCTTAGGCAACTATTCCATCATAGGGTGGAACTATGATGGTGAAACAGGTAAACATGCCACATCCTGGATTGAAACCTAGAATCTAGTTAATTTTTCTTTCAGAAAATGGACTTTAAAGGCATGTCAGGTAGAAAAATATAATATACTTTATTTGTTACAAATAATAGCATCCATGTGCTCAACAATACATGATATTCTTTAAAAAAGGGAATCTATCAATAAAAGATTGCATGCATAAATCTCGGATTCATGAAAATCCTAAAACAGTTGGCATCAATTCATGTATGACTCTCCGGGGTCATTCAACTGGGAAGTTGGGTCCCCGGTGAATCAACACGAAATCGATCCCCACTAATCTGGGTTATATCCCATCATAACCTGGTTTATCAATATACAACCGTGATCTTGATACAGAGTATTATGAATGTGCAGATAAAGTAGGTTACATTGACGGGACTCCCAGTGGATAGGATGAAGAATAATATCTTGTTCGCTCAACTAGTTTCGCGCATAGCGCTTCATCTGGAGCGTAAGAGTCAATCTAGTAAAATGAACAACATACATATTAGAGTTTAGAAAAAGCATGTCTACAAAAATACTCTTATTTCTCATTTGTTAATATACTGCAACAAATACATGTAAAGCGGAAGCCACTCACATGATAAGTACCATGTGTTCGTATGCCAACAGTGTTAGGTCCTTCCCCTGGTGTCCTGGGGAAC
>BLSH010451895.1:21680-35066 GCA_018402905.1 Glandirana rugosa
GTATAGTAGAGAAGTCCGCCGGGACGTCTCCAAATATACCCGTCTATTCTCTGGATCCTATCGGTTAGCGACCGAGAGGTTTGTGTTTATGCGACCCCCTAGCCCGGATCACTCATAACGTCTGATGATGACCCGATTGTAGGACTTAGTTCGTTCTCTCACCAAGGAGGGACACGGGTGTTGTTCTACCCCTCTAGATCTTAAGGTCTTATGAGGTTTTATTGTAGATTCGTTTACCGATACGCCATAAGTGGGGTTTCGGTTCAATTCATCCAGAAATGGTGAATGTTACTATAAAAGAAAGAAAAAAAAAAACCCCAGAAAATTCACTAGGAAGCTGGAAAATGTGTCCATCTGTAGTTAACAGTTAAATGAACTTTATCTAACCAGCCAATTGTGAAAAGGGGAGTACCTGATAGCCAGGCACATATATTGGGACTTAGACCCCAAAAAAAAAAAGAAAGAAAATATCATTGTAAGTGGTAAAGACCTACTTAACTTGGCTTTGGGGTGAATACCGCATAGCCATTTGCTTAGATGTTATTTTGGAGTATTCTGGAATTCTAGATCTCCCCATCTTGTTGTGGGCACAGGGAGGAACCACTCTCTTGCTTGATTCAGGATGTTAGCCCAGTAGTAGTCTGCAATACTCACTAGGCCCGATCCCCCAGCGTATTTGTGTTTGGAGAGCCAGCGATTGGCTATCCTAGGTCTCTTATCTGCCCATATAAACCTCTGCAGGGCCGCCTGAAGAGATGATATGTAGTTTGACGGTATTGGTATGGGCAGGGTGCAAAATAAGTATAGGAGTTGGGGGAGGACGATCATTTTAAACCCCGCTAGCCTGCCCAGCCATGAAAATTTGTGTCTACTTAACTCCCTGAGTGCCTGATTAAAATGTTCCTTATAGGGTTGATAGTTTTCTTTGAATAGGTTAGATGGGTTACTGCGGTCAGCGTTATCCCCAGATACTCAATACCTCAATCTGCCCACTGAAAAGGGAATTGTGAGGCGATTAGATTCCTAGTTATTGCGTCTAATCCTATGTCTAAAAGGTGGGACTTTGATGCGTTAGCTTTATAATAGGATATAGACCCGAATTCCTGTAGTATTCTATTTACTGCCGATAAGGACGAGTGGGGATTGGTTAATATCAAGACTATATCGTCTGCAAAAAGACTTATTTTATGGTTGTAGGTGCCTATCTGGATCCCAGAGATCTGTTCCGATTTTCGTATGAGTTCGGCGAGGAGTTCTATTGCTAGATTAAAAATGAATGGGGAAAGAGGGCAGCCCTGACGGGTTCCATTTGTAATTGGGAACGGACAGGACAACATTTTACTCACATATACTCTGGCAGAGGGGGTAGTGTAGAGAGCTAGTATGGCAGAAAGAATTGTGTTTTTAAAACCAAATTTTATAAGAACTTCCCTCATATACCCCCAGTGTACCCTGTCGAATGCCTTCTCTGCATCCAATGTCAGGAGCAGAGAAGGCGTTCTGCTACATCTAGTTGCATGAATTAGGTTTAGCATTCTCCTGGTGGCATCTGACGTTTGCCTTCCCTTTACAAAACCCGTCTGGTCCTTGTTGATACGAAAACCGCATTTAACACGAGAGACAGGCATTATGAATACACTGTACCTGGTTATGCCCTTTGAGCTATTTAATGCCCCAGCTGTATTTAAAAACTTCGTCAACGAGGTTTTCAGGGATTTGCTGTATCAATTTGTGGTCATCTATCTGGATGACATTCTAATCTTTTTGGAAAATCTGCTTGTCCACAGAAACCATGTCTGGGTTGTACCCCAGCGTCTTAGGGAAAATAATCTGTATGCCAAGCTGGAGAAATGTTCTTTCAATGTTCTGAGGTCCTATTTCTGGGATGCTTTGTCTCCAGTTTGGATCTTTGTATGGATCCCAAAAAGGTCTCGGCCATTACCAACTGGCCTCTTCCTGCCAGCATCAAGGCTACATAGTGATTTCTTTGGTTCTCCAATTATTATAGGCAATTTATTAAGAACTACTCTTCTATTGCTGCGCCTATTATTGCCTTGACTAAGAAAGGTGCTAATGCCAAAGAACGGCCTCCTGAAGCTGTTGCTGCGTTCCATGATCTGAAACAAGTCTTTGTTTCTGGCCCTCTCTTGAGGAGACCCAATCCTGGGGACCAATTTTTTATTGAAGTGGATGCTTCCTCTACTAGAGTAGGAGCGGTACTTCTTAAATTATCTGAGAATAAACGACAACCATGTGCAGTTTTCTCCAAAAAATGTTCTCAGGCAGAGAAAAATTACGCTATTGGCGATCAGGATATTTTGGAATGGGAATGGTATCCCAAACATATATTATCCCCCTGGACTTTACCGGCAGTCATAAGAAGTAAGAAAAAATATATAAATTGATAAAAAACGAATACATTTTATTGGCACAAAAAGATAAGGTAAAACATTGGATTGAGCAGGGGCACATGAGTCACAAGCTCGCCTCAAACAATGCATGTACATATAGAAAAATTCATAATCAGTGTATACATCATAGACAAGTTAAACACAGAAATTTGTCAAGCATGATACCACAGTTCACAGCAAACATTTAAATAGCTTTGATGCATTTGAGATTAGGCACGCTCAGGAACCGCTTGAATGGCAGGATCCTGGGGCTATGTCACAAATATCCCAACATGTTTCGCTCAATCCTTCATCAGGGGACAATGAACATCAAGCAAAGCAATTGTGCTGTCTGTAAGAAAATTGAATCATATATAACAACATAAGTTTTATTAACAGTACAACTAATATGGATTGCATGTCATTTGGTAAAAATGCGCTTCCAGAGAAAGAACTGGATTGAGGAAGAAAGGATTTGAAATAAAACATCACTTACATCTGACTGGAGGTAGCATCAACCAAATTACAACGCAGCCCCGGACAGGATCTGGAAGTCAGGTCCAAAAATGGGCCAAGGGGAAGCAAATGTCCCAAAGGTAAAGGTAATGGATCTTGTGCATCCACAAGGGGCCCAAGGTGGCTAGGTCAGCTGAGCCTCACAAGGAGGTGTATAATGACACTAGTGAAAAAGGGGAGGAGAGAAAGGATGTATATATGTATAGATGTATAGGCGTATAACGTAACCTGTGACAGGGAGCAAAAGAGACCCTCATTATAACCTATTAAAGCATACCCTTAAATTGTGCCGGATGAATGCATTGCCAACTAGGGCATATCATTTATACTGCATTAAGTGGTTAATATCCATGGTGTGTGTGTAATCCATACAACACACAAACAACTTGTTGCTTATAAGGCAGAGTTAAGTAGTGAGAAAAACAAAATGTTTAGGTATCTCTATCATTACAAACGGCACAGACGGGAAGCTATAACAGGTGATAGATTCAAAGTTTCAATGTACCTGAGTCCAAACGGTCCGTCCGCATGTGGGCTGCATCTAGTAGTCAGTAAGAGGTAAGACCAATATATAGAGCCGTGGGCGTCGGCGGCAGCCAATCCGCCACGGCGCGCACAGGTGCTGACCACTCGTGTAATGCGGACGGGAAGCCCGCATACCGAGTGCAGAAGGACCCTCCGGAGCGCGTGGCGCACGGTGTCGCCCCGCTACGTGGAGCGAGATGATGTCATGCGTCATTCACTCCGCCGGCAGATGTGTCCCGGCGGACGGATACCCGACAGGACAGAAAGCTCGCTCCTACAGGAGTATGCCCCGCATGCAGCGGCAAGCAACCTGTGGAGCCCAGCTGCTGGGTGGTGCACAAGGTGCCTAACCTCATTGAGGGACACGTGCGACCCCTAGTGGCAAATGTTGAAAGGGGCGGATTTGGAAGAAGGAAGGAATAACCATAGGTGGTATGGCAGTACAGCGGCAAATGATGATGAAAATCAAGTACAAAAAGAGGGAATGGGGAATAGGGAGGAAGGTAAGGGAAAGAAAGTGGGAAAGGAAGAAAAAGAGAAGTGGGAACAAATAAACGAAATAAGGGATTAGCGTTAACTCTATTGAATGTTGTATGTTGATGTAAAGATGGGGGTAGCAGTAGGAGATAGGATGTATGATACTGCAATGTACAACTAAGAGAAACAGTATTAATGGTCGTTGAAGACTCAACATAATTCATGCTTATTGAAATGAATGTATA
The DNA here is from genome assembly GCA_018402905.1 of Glandirana rugosa. NCBI lineage: Eukaryota > Metazoa > Chordata > Amphibia > Anura > Ranidae > Glandirana > Glandirana rugosa. The sequence goes on from BLSH010451895.1 coordinate 25,834, forward strand.
TGTATATAAATGCAAAGTACAACCGAAGAAGAATTCTTCATAGATTGAGTTCACATCCCCCCGATGTGAAGCCCGGGAGAAATGGTTTGAAACTATATGTTTCATTTAATCCAGGGGGAGAAGTGGCTTGAAAGGTATAAATCCCCTTCAGTTCACGTTGGAGGAGTAACTTGTTATGATCACCTCCACGTGAATCAAAGTGTACCCGATCTAGGGCCAAAAATGTGACCCTAGGGAGGGTAATAGGATGAACAGAGGCCATGTGTCGGCATATGGGGGTGTCGGGGTCGCGTTTAGTTATGGAAAGTGTGTGTTGGTATATTCTTTTCCAAAATTCATTTTTAGTTTTTCCGACGTAGTAACTTCCACATTCACATGATAGCAGATATACCACGCCGGGAGTTTTGCAATTCACAAAGTGTTTAGGACTAAATGGTCATTGATTAGGTAATGTGATTTTATGGCGTCTGTCCATATATTGGCAGTAGGTGCAACCACCACAGGAAAAGGTGCCCCGACGGATGCAGGAGTCACCCCTGTGGGTCCTAAATTCACTCAAAACCAGTCTGTCGCCGACCGAGATTCTATTGGCGATCAGAATCTTCTTGCTATTAAATTGGTGCTAGAGGAATGGCGTCATTTCTTTGAGGGTTCCCCTCACTCAATAACGATCTTCACTGATCATAAAAATTTACAGTACTTACAGAATGCTAAACGACTGAATCCCCGACAGGCCAGGTGGAGTCTGTTCTTTTCTCATTTCAATTTTATGGGCACCTACAAACCTGGTTCCTGCAACAGTTGGGCTGATACACTCTCTAGGTTGTTTGACACACTGGATGAGGAGTCCACCTCTGAAACTGAGCCAATCATTCCAACCAGTTGTATTCTTGCCCATTCCACCACTTTGGAGTCTAAAATTCCTCCTGGCAAGACCTTCGTCCCCACTGAACTAAGACCTAAGATCCTTTGTTGGGGACATGATTCCAAGGTTCCTCCGATCCCTTCAGCTCATTAGTCGGCACTACTGGTGGCCTACTCTCCATTCGGATGTCAAAGGCTACGTGAAGGCATGTCATGTTTGTGCCCAGTCTAAGTCCTCCACATAAGCTCCTGCTGGTCTGCTCATGCCCTTGCCCATCCTGAAGGAGCTCTGGACTCACATTGCTATGAATTTCATCACCTATCTTCCACCGTCTGAAAAGAATACAGTCATTTGGGTGGTAATTGATCGGTTCTCCAAGATGGCTCATTTTGTTCCCCTTCCTGCTCTCCCTTCTGCTCCTGCTTTGGCCCCCATCTTTGTTTAAGAAATCCTCCGCCTTCATGGGGTTCCTTCCCATATTGTTTCAGACAGGGGGGTTCAATGTACATCTCGCTTCTGGAGAGCTTTTTGCAAGTCCCTCAATATTGTCCTGGATTTCTCTTCTTCTTACCATCCTCAATCCAATGGACAGACTGAGAGGCTTAATCAGGAGTTAGAGGTCTTCCTCTGCACTTTAGTCTCCACTCATCATGATAACTGGTCCTCTCTACTCCCATGGGCAGAATTCTCTCACAATCATGTTAACACCAGTTCTCAGAAGACCCCCTTTTTCACAGTCTATGGAAGACACCCTCAGCTTCCTATGTCCTGCTCTCCGGATATTCCAGCTTTGGCTACTGTTCAGCAATCATTCAATACCATTTTGGGTGAGGTTCATGATTCCTTCTGGGCAGTGGCTGATAAGTTTAAGGGTTTTGCAACCGTCACAGGCGTAAACCACCTTCTCTACAGATTGTAGACAAGGTCCGGCTTTCCACCAGGAACATCAAACTCCGGGTTCCTTTTTTGAAATTTGCACCAAGATTCATTGGTCCGTATTCTATAATTTAAAAGGTTAATCCAGTTTGCTTTAAACTTCAGATCACCAAAAGCCTCAGGAAATCTAACTCCTTCCATGTTTCCCTTCTGAAGCTCTTATTCCTTAATAAGTTCTCTCAGCCTTTCCCTACCGTGGTTCTGGTCTCTAAGGATAATCAGGAGTACGAGGTTAGTCAAATTCTGTATTCTCGCCTCTCTAAAGGCATCCTTTAGTACCTCGTGCATTGGAGAGGGTTTGGTCCTGAGGAGAGGTTGTGGATTCCTGCATCTTGTGCCTTGTCTTGTGAAAATGTTTCATTTGAGGTTTCCCTCCAAACCTGGACCCAAGTGGGGGAGGGGGGGCCTCCTAAGAGAGGGGGTACTGTCATGAAACCACAGTAAACAATCATTTCTTATCTGTTGCCTACCTTGCTGCATGTGTCCAGTTAGAGGCTGAGCCTCCCTCACATGTGTGCTTTAGTAGCCCTCCTCAGCTGGGCTCCACCCCAGGCCCTAATTAGGAACATTATATAACACCTGTCAGTGCAAGCCTCCTATGCCGATCAATGTTGTGTGTATTTGGCTTTGTGTGTGGTTGATCCTGTCGTATGCTCTGTGCCTATTTCCGGTTACCGATCTTTGGCTTGTTCTGCCTATCCCTGCCTGCCTGATACCCCGATTTTCGACAGGTGCGCACCTGTCACCTGACATTAGGTGTCATGACATAGATCCTTAAATCAAAGTAGTAACTGCCTCTTTAGTATGATTTATTTATATTGTTTGGTATTTATGTACACCCAGGAATTTACAGTGCAAATTATAGAGGGTGTCCAAGCTCAACTAGGGGTGAATGAAAATTATCCAACCAGAGCTTGCATGAAAAATGCCAAAAAGTGTCAAAACCAGCTGGACATAGACACTGCCTAGAAAATAGCCAGAATTGTTGGGAATGTGAAGAGATCTTTACCAGTAAATCCAGAAATGGTGTGCCCAATTAAAACACAGAATGTTAGCAGGTTTAGGCTAGGTAGAGATCAGATAAGTTCAAACAGGGTCATCAACAAGATCAATTTGAGCATGGAACCAAGTGACACATGTCAGCTAGTAAATTTCACAACATGTGCTAAATAATCCACGCTAAGGACCAGTGATCCCTATTACATCCACTGATCCCTATGACTCCTAACAGGGGTCCAGGGATCAGTCAATGTTTGGGGGCTGCTGCTACATAGGTATCCACCAAGGGGGTACCCTTAAAAATCAGAGAACTAGATAAATGCTGAGCCACCCTATATATTGTTCAGCCAATCAATACTGTGTAGTATGTTAAAGTGCCAGTTGCTACAAAAAATGTATACAAAATCATATAAAATACTGTGCAAGGTTCTTATAATAAATGTGACCATCTAGTGCAGTCCATAGATATAAAATTGCTTGGTGCTCCAAATAAAGTGCCAAATATGCAATCCGTGGTGCTCAGTGACAGCCCCCTCTTGTGGCCCCACTCACCAGAAAAAAATGGACCCCCAGCTTTGCAGTCTGGGGGTCACAACAGGCTTGTTCCTGGTGATGGTCAAATAAGGATGGCAATACAGGCAATACAGTCTACAGCCCAATAGTAACGGGTCCTGTATTGCCTGTATTGCCATCCTTATTTGACCATCACCAGGAACATTGATTGGCTGAACAATATATAAGGTGGCGCAGCATTTATCTAGTTCCCAAATTTCACAACAACCACCTGTATTTTGGACTGTGTTACTTTTAACAGGAGCATAAACCAACCAGGAGCTTGAAGAATAGTATGAATTTTGGATGTGGAAGTAGGGTGCAGGAGAGTTAAAGGGTGAAGCTGAATAAAGAAACCCAGAGAAGTAGCAGCAGATGAGGCTGAAGGAGTTCCAAGGAGGAGAATGCTCCTAGGACCGATTCTCAGTCATGCATAATGCCAACTCAAGACAGATGGCCACTACAGATGACCACCAAACACTCAACTGGATAAATCCACTTTATGCAGTTGGGTGAAGTAATTTTTGTTCTCTGTTTATTTTTTTCTCTGTATTGCTCTTTGATAATGTGCTTTTACTTTGGGTACTTTATGTTTAATAATTATTTATGACACCTTATGGACGTTGAGTCATATCAGATTTGCTGGTATATCTTCTATAGGATTATTCCCTTCTGTACTCTCATCCCCCAGCAGACAGCTAGGGGAAAAACGCTGTAATGCCCTAAGGACATTATTATTATTATTATTATTATTATTATTATAATACATGCTTTATATAGCACCAACGGTGCATAGTGCTTTACAAAATTTACACAGAATAGTTACAGTATAATTAGATGCAAGAGCATTAGAATGGCCCTACTCATAGGGGTTGATTTAGTAAAGCTGGAGAGTGCAAAAAATGGTGCAGCTGTGCATGCTAGCCAATTGGCTTCTAACCTCAGCTTGTTCAATCAAGCTTTGACAATAAAACCTTGAAGCTGATTTGTTTCTGTGCAGAGCTGCACCAAATTTTGCACTTTCATGCTTTAGTAAATCCACCCCATAGAGTTTGCAATCTAAAAGGGGGAAATGGTACAAAATGTAATAGCTGTGGGTGATGAGCTGATGGAGATGGTCAAAGTACAGTTTTTAAGTGGAAGGAGGATATTTCACCCAGGGCTGATAACTGGATTAAACTGTGTTTTGTTTTCTTCTTTTTTATTCCAGTCTTGATTTCAGCTTTAAGGCTGGATTCACACCATTGCGGTGCGAATTCCAGCCTCTCTGCTGCCGGGAAGGGACGGAGCCGCCATTCGGCGGCTCCTGTCCGTTCCCACAGCGCAGCAGCTGCGGGGGGAGAGATGGGGGAGGAGCCGCGAGCAGGGGAAAATATCCCCGTTCAGTGCGGAGTGCATCTCCGTGTTAGATGCGCTCCCACTGGACTCAACGGGCTGGGAATTCGCACCGCATTACACAAAAAACGTGTGCGGTTTTTGTGCAATGCGGAGTGCGAATGCACCGCACATATGTGAACTGGACACATTGAAAACAATGTGTTTTCAAGTGTCCTGCGAATTGGATGCGGTTTAAGCCGCATCCAATTCGCATAGGTGTGAACCCAGCCTAAGGCATCCACCAACTCCACAATGTTCATATTTCAAAGTTGTTTATGCCATCCTGTTGTGTGTATATATAAGTATTATTGACCAGAAATTACCTTTAAACAGACTCTATCGTAAAAAAAAACAAAAAACTAGGTATCTAGTGACACCTGCACATACCGGCAACAGACTCCAATGCCTTGCTTTTATAGCTAAATGCTGATCCATTATGCCATCCACTTCTAGGTAAAAAGAAGCTTGTGTCTACTTCCTGCAACCACACATTCCTACTGACCCATCACTGTGATGCACTACCACATTGGTCAATATAAATGAGCAGGAGGCAGAAAGGACAAGCACACTTCAGGAGATGCCAAAACCTTTCCTTTCAGAACAGCAAACGCTTTGTTTTCCTGTGCTGCTTAGGGATGAATGAAACTGGCTGGAATTTTTTAGAACAGTTTTGTGAAACTCACAAACGTGGTGGTGAATCCTAATAAAGTATATGGGGGCAAATCTTGTTATTCAAATTTGGCCATTTGTAGGGCTATTAAGCAAGCTATTGTCAAGCAAAGGGTATGGGAAACAGGGTAGTGCAATGGGGGACAAGAAACCAGAAGGTCATCTCTTCCTAACAGCACAAAATATGGCTGCTGTGAGCCCATCCGTCATAGAGAGGTTGGGATACCAATTCCTTCAAATTATTGGCTCTTGTGACTTGGGCAACCAGGGCGAATGCTATGCACTGCTGTGTAGGTTGTACCTATTTTCTGGCAACAAACCTGGACATTTTTAGCCACGTTCGCAATTTACAAACTTTAGGTCGAATATCTATGGTGATGGCAACCCATATCTAGTGGTAGTCGTTAAAGGAATCCAAAGTAAAGAGGTAATCAGAAAATGTTTTGATTGGTTTTCGTTACCCATGCATGCAACTGACAACTGCAGAGTGAGCCAACTTTATATACTGTCCTAAACCCTTCAGTACACAAGGTAGTCAAAATTTTCAAATAATATATAAACACACCTAGGGATGTTGTATTACTGTTTGGCTGTTTTATTTGATGAAGGTCAATATGTACCTTCTGGAAAGAACATCAACGGGAACAACACATATCTTAGTAAGACAATATAAAGTATTCCTATTCTTCCCTTGTTCACTTCACTTCTCCTTTTCACTTGCACAGAACTGGCAGCCATAGGTACTGCTGATATTTCTATGAGCCATATGTATTTTGCCCAGTGCCTTCATAATCCACTGTTATTACTTTTCAGGGATTTTAAAAGAAAGAGCAACAGTGTTGCTTCTTCCAAACTATTCTTTCAAATGCTGTATCTCTAGCCAGCATTTTGAAGCCTCATCCTATGCTTGATTAAAGGAAGCAATGAAACATTGAATTACTACTCCTACATCCTTTAATCAAGCCAACAGATCATCTTTTTTCTTAAGCATTTTTTTCATTCTCACTTACCATTTTCAGATGTGGCATACCCATAACAGAAGCAGTGCTAGAGGAATTCATGGGAATCTTAGTTTTATATGTATTTTTTTTTTTTAGAACGGTGCTTTACTTGGCTATATTCAAGACTAAAATGTACTTGCTGTCTAACAAGAATAACAATGCTATCTGTGATTTTTTTTTTTGATACCACTTCTTTTCTTTAATTGCATTTATAATATAATTCCTAAATGCCCACTATTGCAAAAACATTTTTATACTTGCATGTAATTAGTACTGCACTCAGTATATGAATCGTTTCTTTTTATTTCACAAATCATTTTCCACATTTACATGCACACCAAGCTGTCAAGCAAAACTGACAGTGACAGAGGTTTGGTAAATAGTAACACTGCTAAGGATGCTTCAACAGTTGCAATAACAGTTTCTTTTGTCTTTTTTTTTTAAGAAGAGTACAAGTAAAACTCCTTCCAAAAAACAAATACCAATAAATAGCTAATTAAAAGATATATTTTGTTGCAATATTTACCTTTCATCCAGAACTCTTCCCCAGAGTACTTTTTTTTGCCACAAGGTGTAATCAGTTTGATGTCCAGTATGTTTTAATAAATTCCCTCTAAGCCCTGGCTGTCTTGGAACCACCTGAGACTGTAACTGGTGTAACATGAGGGATCATTAGCTCTAGTGGTAGATGCGTTCTCCAGTGATTCTAGCCAGTTAGGAACTATATTTTAAGGGCCTTTTTATTAAGAGGCAAATAAAAAGTCTGTAACATAGGTTTCCCACGCAGGGGTTTTTCTCCAATAAATACAAAACAGAAAATTTATCAGTACCTCTTCATCTTTTCATGGGCCACACAGACCACAGGTTCTTCAGTACACTCTAACACACACAGCTCCACTCTGGCCTCAGTCCTTAGGCCGTTTACCGTCTCTTACCAATACACAGGCTTTAGCTGCCTCCTGCAGCCCCTCTGATTACTGTCCAATGATGGCCAGGCTATTCTCAGCTGTTCTCAAGATCCAAGGGTCATAGGACACGCAATCCTCAAAATATCCTGCATACTGCAAACATACACAGCAGATCAAGTTGTGGAAATTACTTTTCAAGCCGTATCCAGAGGTAGCAGCCCAAGCTCCACAAGAGGGCCCACCACTTTCCTCTACCTAGTCTGGCTAGATGCACCAGGAGTGTACACGCTCCCACCACCACTCATGCACAGACTCCGAATTGAGGGGAGTTGACAAATAAGGATTGCGGAGTACTGCTACTGGTTTGATTACACTATTGCTGTTACATGCTGGAATGACCTTTGTGATGAGGGTCCACTGCGAGGGGTAAGAGGCAGTGTGTGCGGTGATGGTGATGGTCTTCTATCCTTTTCCTTTTTTGGACCACTGGAGCGTATAGGATCACATCTTTTATTGCTATATGGACATTTGGACTTTTATGATTTGAAATCTTTTTTTACATTAGCACTGCACCAATATTATTCATACTTACACATTGTGTTCAACAATGATTGTGCTGGCTGCTATAAGCTTGGTTATATAGGTCAGGGATTTTGGCGCAGCAATTCTCTTTTTTATTATTGTCTGTAAACCTGCAATAATAAACCTGACACTGCCAGATTTTAAAGAAACTGACCTTCACGCTGAATCTGTTCCTCTGAAAAGCGATCCCACAAGCTAATCGCCAACACGTGGTGGACACAGCGGGCATCTTCCTGGAAGATGGAGGCTGTAGTGAAAGCCCTGTTACAAGCCACTGCAGCCCAACAAGAGAGCAATCGCCAGCAGCAGGAAACTAATCACCAAGTTGCACAGACCATGGTGACTCAGCAGGAGGAAAATCGCAGGCAGCATGAGGTGAGTCACCAGGCCGTGGCAACTCAGCAGGAGGAGAGTCATCAGGCTATTGTAGCACAGCGGCGGCTCAACAGGAGGCAACTCGGCAGATCGTTGCGGCTACACAAGAGATGAATCGCCAGTTTGCGTAGGCACTGGTGTATTAAAGATGGGGTCCGCAAGTCCTGTGCCAGTGGAACAAAAGATAGTATGTGCCAGCTACCACCTGCAAAAGATGACACCTGCAGATGACGTGGAGGCATACCTCACGTCCTTTGAAAGAGTCGTTGATTGCAAACGATAGCCAAAAGAGCAGTGGGCGGAACTGCTAGCACCTTTCCAGACAGGTGAATCCCAAAAGGCCTACTTTGATTTGGAAGCAGTAATGCCCCAGGACTATGAGACTCTAAAGATACTCGCACGCTTGGGGGTCACCATGGCCATCTGGGCTCAACGAGTGCATCAGTGGTCCTACTGCCTGTACAAGCCACCCTCAAATATTTGACTTGATATATCTCACGAGGGAGTGGTTGCAACCTGAGACCTTGCCAGGTGCCCAGATTGGGGAGTGTGTGGTCATGGACCAATATCTGCGTGCGCTCCCTGCTGCTTTGAGGAAGTGGGTCAGTCATGGGTATCCCAAAACTGCCAACTAATTGGTGGACCTCATGGAGAGATACACTGCTGTTGAGGACTTGTTGCACCCATCTGAGCCCCACTCCAATGCATCATGGGGGTGAAAGATCACCCGACGGACCCGGTAAGATAGTTCCAGGGGTCAAAGGCAGGGGGAAGGTTGATAAGACTGCTGTGGCTAAAGAGACTTTGGGCTCTAGACCTGGAGACTGGCCAAAGAAGCCAGGAAGATCTTGACCCTTGAGAGGACTGGGTATAGAACACATACAGTGCTACCGATGCCATGCATTGGGCCATATTGCTGGCAATTGCCCCCTGAATGATGAACCCATGCAATTTGATTATACAGGAGGG
>BLSH010451895.1:47397-67487 GCA_018402905.1 Glandirana rugosa
TTAATTACAACAGGAACATTTCCCCTAGGTCGTCCCACTGGTGGGTCATTAGTCTTGTTCAATGTTACACCCGTTGAGTCGACAGCAACGCGTCTCATTTCCATGGTTATCAGGCCAGTCATTCGCAAGTGGCTCGGAGGGTGGGTTCCTGCACCAGCATAGGCCAGGTAAAAAATATTCAAGCCAGGGCACAGTTCTGGAGGATAAGGAGGACAGGAAGATGATGATGAGGAGGAGGAGGAACTGCAGCAGGGTGGCACCCAACGCAGCTCGTGGGCATCACTGGAGCGTAGCTGGGGGGATATGGAGGACACAGATGATACACCTCCCACAGAGGACAGCTTGTCTTTGCCTCTAGGCAGCCTGGCACACATGGCCGACTACATGCTACAGTGCCTGCGCAACGACAGCTGAGTTGCCCACATTGTAACTTGTTCTGATTACTGGGTGGTCACCCTGCTGGATCCCCTTTACAAGGACAACATTAATTACCTCACTGGAGTGTGAGAGGAAGATGCGCGACTACAAGCGCACACTGGTAGGCGCCCTGCTGGGGGCATTCTCAAATGACAACGGGGGCTCAGTGGAAGCACAAGGCGAAGGCAGAGGAGGAGGAGGAAGAGGCCGCCAACGCAGCTGTGGCACCACCAGCACCTCAGAAGGCAGGGTTAGCATGGCCGAAATGTGGCAAAGCTTTGTCAGCAGCCCGCCACAACAAACAGAACCACCAGCTGATAGGCAAGGTCTTAGCAGGAGGCAGCATTTCAGCAACATGGTGGAACAGTGTGTGTGCACACGCCTACACGTACTGACTGATGGGTCTGCCCTATTCAACTTCCGGGTCTCCAAATTGGGCACATGGCCTGAGCTTGCCCTTTATGCCTTGGAGGTGCTGGCCTGCCCTGCAGCCAGTGTATTGTCTGAACATGTGTTTAGCACGGCAGGGGGCGTTATCACAGACAAGCGCAGCCGCCTGTCCACAGCCAACGTGGACAAGCTAACGTTTATTAAAATGAACCAGGCATGGATCCCACAAGACTTGTCTGCACCTGCAGAATAGACATTTAGACCGGCCTCACACAGCCATTGGTATACTTGTTTTTTTGAATATGCCTCAATATTTTGGGGGCTACCCCAATTAGAAAAAAAAACAAACAAACAACAAAAAGTGTTGGCTACCTCCTCCTCCTCCACCACCACCACTTCCACTTCCACCTACACTGCCACGGTCACGGCCTAGTCAACCTCCAGGCTCCTACTCCACATCCACCCCCCCTTCCCATTTTTATTTTTTTAATTTGATCTTAAGTTATTTTCCCTATTCCCATTTTTTTATAGGGCACTTGTCCTACTCTTACCCCCATTTCACTTCCTTTTGTAGCCCTCTAGCACTTGCCAGGACTTTTTTACAGCCATTTTTGCGCCGAAAAGTTTGGGTCCCCATTGACTTCAATGGGGTTCAGGGTCCGGGGTAAAGTTCGGTATCGAACCCAAACGTTTTCGCGAAGTTCGGCCGGACCCGCCGAACCTGAACATCCAAGTTTTTAACATGTCTCAATATTTTGGGTGCTACCCCAATTAGAAAAAAAAAACAAACAAATAACAGTTTGGCTACCTCCTCCTCCTTCACCACCGCCACTTCCACCTACACTGCCACGGTCACGGCCTAGTCAACCTCTAGGCTCCTACTCCACATCCACCCCCGCTTCCCATTTTTTTTTTTATTTGATTTTAAGTTATTTTCCCTATCTCCATTTTTTGTAGGGCACTTGTGCTACTCTTACCCCCATTTTACTTCCTTTTGCAGCCCTCTAGGACTTGCCAGGACTTTTTTACAGCCATTTTTGTGCCGAAAAGAGTTCAGGTCCCCATTGACTACAATGGGGTTCGGGGCCCGGGGTAAAGTTCAGGTCAAGTTTGGTACCGAACCCAAACTTTTTTGCGAAGTTCGGCTGGACCCGCCGAACCCGAACATCCAGGTGTCCGCTCAACTCTACCCACTTCCCATTCAAGAGAATTGGCATGGATCTCGTTGGACCCGTACTAAAATCTGCCCAGGGACACCAGCACATCCTGGTGATCCTGGACTATGCAACCCGCAATCCTGAGGCCATACCCTTGAGGGATACCTCCCTAAGACCATCGCCAAGGAGCTGGTCCAGGTGTTTAGTCAGGTGGGGATCCCTAAAGAAATCTTAATGGATCAGGGTACCCCGTTCATGTCCAGAGTGACCAGAGAATTGTGCAAGTTGTACAAAATCTCCCATTTCCGTACCTCTGTTTACCACTGCATGGTCGGGACAGTTGCTCCGGTCCAGGGGCTTGAGCAGAGGAGGGAATATGTGATGTTATGCAAGGTGCAATAATGAACGGGGCGATAATTGTTGCCTCACATGCGATTATGTTGAGGCGACTGGTGAGAGTCCGACCCGGGTTTTGCCAGCCACCGTGGCAGAGCTGGCTCCGGCCCGGACTTTCTGGTGTACTCAAACCCCTCTACATCTGCATTTAATGACCAGGAAGAGAGCAGAGGAGAGCTCTATCCTAAGTCTCAGAGGGAGAAAAATGAGTGAGCTAATTTGGACTCAATGAACAAGGTTTGCACTGTGCTTATGCTTTGTGGGTGTCGGGGACAGCCACACACTGCATAGAGAGGAACCTGCTTGTTTAGTCTAGCTGAATCTGTTACTCTGAAAAGTGATAATCGCCCACTATATATATATATATATATATATATATATATATATATATATATATACAGTTGTGCTCATAAGTTTAAAAACCCTGGCAGAATTAATGATTTCTTGGCAATTTTTCTGAGAATATGAATGATAACACCCAAACTTTTCTTTCACTCATGGTTAGTGTTTGGCTGAAGCCATTTATTATCAATCAACTGTGTTTATTCTTTTTAAATCATAATGGCAACAGAAACTACCCAAATGACCCTGATCAAAAGTTTACATACCCCAGTTCTTAATACCGTGTATTGCCCCCTTTAACATCAATGATAGCTTAAAGTCTTTTGCGGTATTTGTGGATGAGGCTCTTTATCTTCTCAGATGGTAAAGCTGCCCATTCTTCTTGGCAAAAAGCCTCCAGTTCCTGTAAATTCTTGGTCTGTCTTGCATGAACTGCACATTTGAGATCTTCCCAGAGTAACTCAATGATATTGAGGTCAGAAGACTGAGATGACCACTCCAGAACCTTTACTTTATTCTGCTGTAGCCAATGACAGGTCGACTTGGCCTTGTGTTTTGGATCATCATCATGTTGGAATGTCTAAGTACATCCCATGCGCAGCTTCCTGGCTGATAAATGCAAATGTTCCTCCAGTATTTTATGATAACATACTGCATTCATCTTGCCATCAATTTTGACCAAATTTCCTGTGCCTTTGTAGCTCACACATCCCCAAAACATCAGCGATCCATCTGCATGTTTCATAGGTCTTGTTGACTACTCTCAAAATGTAGCACTTATGTTTGTGGCCAAAAAGCTCAATTTTGGTCTCATCACTCCAAATGACTTTGTGCCAGAGGCTTGTCTCTCTGCTGTTTGGCGTATTGTAGGAGGGATACTTTGTGGCATTTGCGCATGCAGCCCATCTTGAAACAGCCACACCACATGTTTTCAGAGAGTCTTGTGTTTCAACTGAAGTTATTTGTGGGTTTTTCTTTGGATTCCGAACAATTTTTCTGGCAGTTGTGGCTGAAATTTTAGTTGGTCCACTTGACCGTGGTTTGGTTTCAACAGAATCCCTCATTTCCATTTCTTGATTATAGTTTGAACACTGCTGATTGGCATTCTCAATTCCTTGGATATCTTTTATATCCCTTTCTTGTTTTATACAGTTCAACTACCCTTTCTGCACATCCTTTGACAATTCTTTTGCAGCACTGGATGAAAGATGCAAGGGTCTGTCAGGAGTCCAAAAACTCAATGACTTTTTATACACACACTAATTACAAGCAAACAGATCACATGAGAGGATGGTTACCTTTAACCGCTTGAGATCCGCGCTATAGACGAAAGACGTCTACAGCGCGGATCTGAATCTCCGGGTGGACGTCCATGGATGTCTGCCCCTTTGCACGCCCCGGCGCGATGTCCGCTCCTGACCCGCAATCGCCTGCAGAGCTGTAGAACGGGGAACCGCCAATGTAAACATGGCGGTTCCCCGTTCTGTGAGAGGGGGACAAGCAGATCTACTGATCCCTGTCACTGGGATCAGTTAGATCCGTTATGTCCCGGCCAACCCATCCCCCCCACAGTTAGAACACACAAAGGGAACACTGTTAACCCCTTCACTGCTCCCTGCAGGTTAACCCCTTCACTGCCAATGACATTTACATAGTAACCAGTGGAGATTTAAATTTCTGATCGCTGTGTAAATGTCATTGGTCCCAAAAAAGTGTCAAAAACGTCTGACATGTCTCCCCCAATATCAAAGTCCCGATAAAAATCGCAGATCCCCGCCATTACTAGTAAAAAAAAATAATAATAATAAACATGCCATAAATCAATTCCCATAGTTTGTAGACGCGATAACTTTTGCGCAAACCAATCAATAAACGCTGATTGCGATTTTTTTTTACCAAAAATATGTAGAAGAATATAAATCGGCCAAACCCAATGAATATTTTTTTTTTTATATTTTATTTTTGGATATTTATTAGAGCAAAAAGTAAAAAATATTGTTCTTTTTTCAAAATCGTCACTCTTTGTTTGTTTATTTTTTATTTTTTCCTTTAAAATGTTTATATTTGGTAATAAGGTAACAGCATTGAAGATTTACATAGGCATTCCAGTAAGAAGATAATCAATACAGATCGTACCTTAATGCGTGGTAACAACCGGCATGTAAAAGATAACATGAAGGATAACATGAACAATAAAGAACTACAAGAAACATCCTCAGTGGGCTTACTGATGGAATTTTAATCAGATATTGTGGGCCGTGAGCTTATGAGTGTTTTAGTGGTTGTAAGCAGCGCGTATCTAAGGAATATTCGGGTTCGAGTGATTTATCTGTATTGAGTAGTGTTTAAGTAGATTGCTCTTGATGATCGGTCTGTAGCTCGTTGTGTGGTATGTAAATTGATTTGGGTCTTAAGGAGTATTTGAGGTGGGTCGGGTCTCGAACGCGGAGAATAGGGGACTTCTGGATGAGGTTATTTGCGGCATAGTGTTTGAGGATGTCATCTTCAGAGATTGTTTCTTTCCGAGTGGTTGTGTTGTCAGTATAACATGATAAGGGTGTTTTTGTGGGAGGGAGGGGCAGGATGGGATGGGGAGGGGTAGTTGGAGAAGTATAATGGGACCTGGAGGGGGGGAGGGGGGGGGGAAGGGGAAATATGAAGGGGGGGTGGGGGTGATAGAAGTAAAGAAAGAGAGAGAAAGGAGGAGGGTTGAGGGGGGTGAAGAAGAGTGAGACGGAGGTTCCGCAGGTCCCCCCTGTCGAATCTAACTACAAGCTCCATTTATTGGGGTTTAAGTTGGGAATGGTGTAGGCCGGAGTTGGCGAGGAAGTCATTTCCTCTTTACAGAACGTGCGATTCAGTCTTTTTTGGATGGGGCTTAGAGTATGAGTGCTATTATAAATAATAAGGTCCGGTGGGGAGTTTTGTATCGCGGTATGCGGTGTGTGGTTTTATTGTGGGTTGTGGTTTACTGTGTTCAGGTATTCCTGAGTGGTTTTGAAGTGAGACCAGCTTGCCCATATTTGGGAGAATTTAGAGGGGGTTTCCTTGGCAATATGTATGAGTTCTTCCTTCTCAGCGATTTTATTTATTCTCCTGTACCATTCTGCCACTGTTGGGGGGGGAAGGTGAATTCCAGTGCATTGGGATGCAGAGTTTGGCTGCGTTTATCATGTGGATGGCAATGGATTTATGGTATGTTTGTCTCGGTAGTATTGTGTGGTGTAGCAAGAATTGGGCTGGAGATGGGGTTAGTGAGTAAGTGGAGACTCTGTTGGTTATATCTCGAACTTGAGACCAAACATTTTGGAGACATGGACAGCTCCACCAAATGTGTAAAAGAGTGCCCTGAGCTTTTGAGCATCTCCAGCAAGTGTCTGGTACAGTTTTGTAATAGTTGTGCAATATTTGAGGGGTTCTGTACCATCTAAGTGCAAGTTTGTAATTATTCTCTTGTATTGCCACATTTAGTGAGCCTTTGTGAATTAGTGAGAACATTTTTTCCCACTGTTCGTCCGAGATGTCTTCCTGTAAGTCTTTTTCCCATTGGGGGCATGTCTTGTCTGAGCTGGGGGGGGTGTTTAGGAAGAAGAGATTATGAATGGTGGATATCAAGTGTCTCTGTTCGTTTGGTTGAGTGCAGAGTTTTTCATAGGGAGAGAGTGGTCGGGAAACTGCAGAGTGTTTATTCAATTGTCTGATAAAGTGGCGTATTTGGAGATACGCCCAATATGAAAGAGGGGTGGGTGAGGTTGTTGTCACAATATTTTCTCTGTCTATTAGGACACCGTTATTAAAAAAGTGGTGAGCATATATGTCTGGGTTTGGCCATGCATCTTTTAGAAATTGGGATGATAGACCGGGGGGGAACTCTGGGTTGGATCTCACTGAGGTTAGAGGACCTGGGTTGGAGGATATTTTGTTTTTTTTACATGCTTCATTAAAACACTGTAATGTTGCCTGGATAAGAGGATGGTCCTTCAGAGGTCTAGGGTGGTGTTGGGTTTTAATCCATGGTATCAATTTGAGGGGGATATCGCTAAAGGAGTGTTCGACTTGGACCCAGTTTCTCTGATTGGTTTGTTCCGCCCAGTTAACAATTCTTGTTAGGTGTGTGGCCCAATAATAATTTTTAATATTGGGTAGTCCTATTCCGCCTTTTGTTTTCGGTCTGGTAAGATATGTGTAACTAATCCTTGGGGTTTTGTGCCTCCATAGAAATTCAGAGCAGCACTTTTTAATGGACTTAAAGAAGGTTTGTGGAAGTAAAATGGGGAGAGTTTGGAGTAAGAAAAGTATACGTGGGAGAATGTTCATCTTAATGATTGCTGCCCTACCGAACCATGAAAAGAATGGTTTGTCCCAGCTACGAAAATCTTCAGTAATCAGTTTAATGAGGGGGGGGGGTAGTTTTTCGTGTATAGGTTTGCAGGATCTGAGGTTATGTAGATCCCTAGATACTTGATAGCATTTGGTTGCCATTGGAAGGAGAAATTCTCCTTGCTTTGTTGGACTGTTTCTTCGGGAAGGTTTATGTTTATGTATGAAGCTCAGTATATTGTTATTTTACATTAAAATAAAGTACCTACATCCCTGTTCAATATAGAAATATTTGTCCCATGTGAGAATAGGACGACTCACCCACTAGGGGAGAGAGAAGGGGGCTATGGGATTTTACATGGTACCAAAATGGACTCACAAACTGGTTGTTTGTATAAAAACAAATATTTATTCAATACATACGTATATATATAAAAAAAGAACTTTTTTATACATTCATTACATCACCATCCCATGTAGTGGGTAATAGTTAAATGTTATTTTTTCACAGTCATTCTACTAGTGCTTCCCGACCAGTTTCGCGGTTATCCCGCTTCTTCAGGAGAATGCACGGTATTAGCTGTGTATTGCTGTGTGTCCGAGCCACTCCATCAAGGCCTATGGTCTGGTGTTCCCCGGGGCGAGCATGGGAGGATGTATTCTTATATGAATGACATAGGGTCCCGTCCCCTTTTAGACCACGGGACAGATAATCTGTAGCGGGGGAGAGAGAGATGACCCAAATCTTGTTCAAACTCAGTTTTAACTGGTTTGGTGCTTTAGGTTGCAGTAAATGGACTCCCACATTCAACGTCCTTCCCATATACTGTGACTTTCAGTTCGTTCCATCACACCTGTTTACTGAAGCATGTGTGGCCCTCCATCTTAGTAGAGTGTTCAGTCTGTGTCTCTCCCCCGCCCTCTGCGGGAAGGTTTATGTTGAGAGCAAAGGATTTGGTCGCATTGATTTTTAGGTTGGAGATCTGACGAAAGAATGAGAGATCGTTCATCAGGTTTGGTAGGGAGATGTGGGGGTCTTTGAGGAACAGGAGCATGTCATCTGCAAATGCTGCTAGTTTATAGGTTCTATCAGAGATCTCTATTCCCTTAATGTCAGGATTCAATCTGAGACGGTTCAGGAATGGTTCAAGGGTTAATACGAATAAGAGGGGGGAGAGGGGGCAGCCCTGTCTAGTCCCGTTGTGGATGGGGAAGGCATTCGACAGGTAGCCATTGACACGTACTCGGGCCTCGGGATTGGAGTATAGCATCATAATAAATTGGAGCAAGTTTTGCCCGAAACCGATATGCTTAAGCGTTGCTTCCATATAGTCCCAGGCCAACCTGTCGAACGCCTTCTCCGCATCCAGGGACAAGAAAAAGCCTTTGGTGTCAGAAGAGCGCACCCAATGTTGGATATTGATTGCTAGGATTGTGTTATCTCTGGCTTCGCGGCCAGGTATGAAGCCCACCTGATCGTTTTTAATGAGAGAGGGTAGGATAGGGAGGATACGGTTAGCTAGAATCTTCGCAAATAGTTTAATATCTACGTTTAACAAAGATATTGCCTGTAGCTTGTGACCGATGATGCGTCTTTATCTGGCTTATGAATTACTGAAATGTGTGCTTCTAACATGCGATTGAAGGGGAGGTTTGTCGAGGTAATTGAGTTAAAGGCTTTTTTAAAGGGGGTTGAGAGTATATCAAAAAATGTTCTGTAGTACGCAGATGTAAGTCCATCAGGACCTGGGGTTTTCCCTGGTTTTGTTTGGGACAATGCTGTTTTAAGTTTGATGTCTGAAATCGGTCGTTCTAGTTCCTGGGACTTTTTTGTGGTTAGTGGGGTGGGACTGTATTTGGAGAGGAAATCCTGGATGATTCATTGGCGCTTGGGGGTATTGTTTTGCATAGGGAGGTTGTACAGTCCAGTGTAGAATTTTTCGAATTGGGCGGCTATGTCTGTGGTTTTGGTGTGTGTTTTGCCTTGTGAGTCTGTGATCGAATGTACTAGTGTTGACGCTCTCTTTTTCTGGATTGCTCTGGCGAGGTATTTGCCACATTTATTGCCGAATGCATAGAACAATTTGTGACCGAGGGTGAATTTGCGTCTGGTCTTTCATTCAAGTTCGTCTCTTAGGCGTTCTCTGGTTTGTGTCAGTTCAGTATGGTGTCTTTCAAGTAGGGTTTTTTTGTGGGCTTTTTCTAAGTGTTTAATTTTTTCCAGTAAGTCATCGATGGTTCTTTGTTTGTTTTTCTTGTGTGTGGCTTTTAATGCGAGGAAGCCGCCTCTGATGACACTCTTATGTGATTCCCATATTGTGAGTGGACTGATATCGGGTGTGTTGTTTTCTAGGAAAAACAGGGAAAGTCTGTTTAGAATATGGGATCTGTCTATTTCATTTGTCAGTAACGTAGGGTCGAGTCTCCAAATTTTTGTTAGGTGGCGGTCTTCTGGTAAGGTCAAGGTGATTGAGAGTGGGTGGTGGTCCGATAGAACCATCTGTTCTATGGTTGCATGGGAAAGGAGGTGGAAGTCTTTCTGAGTTAGGAAAATATAATCTATTCTAGAATATCTGTTGTGTGAGGGCGAGTAATATGTATAATCCTTTGTGTCGGGGTATAAAGTATGCCATGCATCGTGGAGGGAGAGTTCCTGCATCTGCAACTTGATTGGCGGAGGGCTTTGTATGGGATGGAGGTGGTGTTGGAAGAGGTGTCTAGTAGTGGTTGTAGGGCTACATTGAAATCTCCTCCAAGAATGGTAAGTCCGTGTTGGAAGGCCATAAGTGAATGTGAGTTATGCCTAAAGAATGTGACCTGTGCTGTGTTAGGGCTATAAATATTGGCTATCGTGACGGGTATGTGGCCAATAAGGCCTTTGAGGAAAATATATCTCCCCTCTTCGTCTATTACTGAGTCTGTGTGCTGCCAATTAATATTTTTTGAAATGAGGGTTGTCACCCCTTTGGTTTTTGCTAAGGAATTGGTTGCGTGGTAAGCTGTTGGAAAGAGTTTATTGATAATTTTGGGAATGTGGTCTCTTTTGAAGTGTGTCTCTTGAAGGAGAACGATGTCTGCTTTCAATTTTCTCATCATGTCTAGGACTTTACATCGTTTTTCAGGGGTGTTTAGGACTTTTGCGTTAAACGAAATCACTTTAAGTGTAGAGAGAGATTGTAGAGAAGTATGTGAAGTCATTTTAGTCTGGTATCGGCTTATGTGTGCAATGTTAGTGGGTTCTAGTGGATGATAATGGTATGTATTTGGTTTTGAGGAAGCTGATGTGGGGTATCGCGGGTATTATGTTTGATGAGAGGGGGCCAGCAGTCAGGGGTCCAAGGGGGGCCTGCGGAAAGGAAAACGTAGGAAGAAATGATTCAAGGTATGAGGTGAAGTTGGGGTGGGAAAGGGAGCGGGGAGGGGGAGGGAGTGAGGAGAGGGTTCAGGAAACGGGAGTGGGGTAGGGTGCGTGGGTAATGAGACCAGTAGTCGGCTTACTCAGTAAACCGTACTAATGTTTTTGTTGTTTTTTTTTTTTTTCCTGGAGGGGGTCGGTCAAGTCTCCAGTCTAATTCAAAGACCGGGAGGCTAGACCGTTTGGGGGGAGTGACCAGCAGTCAGCAGGAGTTCAATAGTAGGGGGGGATGGAGTTTGTGAGGCTTCGAACCCAGGGTGGCTTTATGAGTTATGTGGGCGAAATTATATGAAGGAGCGAATGAGGGAACATGGTTAGGTGTGAGAAGAGAGTAGGGAGCAGACGGCATGGGGTTAAAACCTTGAAATTTGAGGTTTTGGTGGTTGGAGGTTGTGTTGGTGATTGTGGATTGAGGCATTGAGAGATGGGCATAGAAATGTAGTGAGGGGATGAATGACATTACGTTAGGAGAGGAGAAGGTGTGTTTATGGAGAGCCCAGGTATGGTTGGTTTAAACTTGGTTGAGGAAGTTAACAGTTTAAGTCTATAAGTATGTAGCGATATGTGAAGGGAATATAAGATAGACATCTTACCAGTTCTAGCATAAGTATTGTGTCATTGGTCTCCGGAGAAGACCTTCTCAGGAGAGCACTGAGGTTGTGGTTTGTTACATAATACAGAGATTTCAACCATTACCATTAAGAGTGTTTCAACATATTGTAAGGAGATATAAATCTTACCCGTTCCTGGGGTGGATTGTAGAGGGCTCGCCTCCTCCCGGGGCGCCGACCGTGTGTTCAAAGTGTCGGGCAGAATCCTCTTCTTATCGGGAGTGATGGGTGTATCGGGTTATCTTGGGCCATCCGACCTTGGGGAGGGAGTAAGGTTTTCAGAGGAAGAGAGAATACTAATTATAGAGCTGGTGCTTACGTGTTTTTTGGTCGGTCAGCGCAGGTTCCGGGAAGAGGCGAGTCCCCCACTTGTTAGGCGTAACTTTCAAACAACTGTAACGAGAGCAGAGGTACAGGAAAGGAGGAGTAGAGTCATTACAACAAGTAGGATATACCAGAGTGAGACAAATTATAGGTATAGGATGAGAGGGGAAGATGAAGAAAAAGATTTTGGAAGGATGAACAACAAGAAAATAAAATAACCAGTGCTCTACTGTATACGTGTATATACTTATATGTTCAACCGTTGCTTCATGGTGGTAGAGAGCCGAGGATAAAGGGGGATCAGGATACTGAAATAATTCAGGCTCTAAAAGATAATGGCTCAGGAAGGGAGAGTCTTTCCTTTGTTGATTGCCGTGGTGGGCGGTCAAGGAGGTCTCCTTTTTTGTGTAGCTGTCTCTGGGGGGAGAGTGGTATGATCTGTGGGTCAGATCGGGCTTGAGGTCCCAATCAGGGGTAAGTTCAGCAAAGGAGCCAGCTGTTTGTCTCTGTAAGGTTGCGGAGATCCTCAGAGGTTAAGTCACTTAACTACAGAGCCTTAATCAAGGAGTTTGTGCTTGATGCTGAACTATTGCGTGGTAATATATATAAAAAAAATAAAAATAAAAAAAAAGATCCAGTTATGGGCTTATAGAGAGAGCCATGTTTTGAAGAGGCGAACAGGTGGAGAGTTGCAGAAAGCCTGAGGGAGATTTTTTCCATTTATTTTTCTTTCTTTTTTTTTTTTTCTTTCCTTTTTTCTTTCCCTTCTCTTTCCTTGGTTAATTTTCTACTTCTTGACGTGGGCGTCTGTGAATCGGGAATGCTGTGGGGCTGTTGAAGGACCCGTTTCCATATCCTGGGGATCTTTGAGGTCTCGGGGAGGCAGATCTTCTCCTTCTAAGATGAAAGTCGTCTCGGACCGGAAGAGTGTCCATGGATGAGGCGCGGGGCAGGTGTGAGACCTGTAGATCGCTGTACCAGTTCGGTACCTCTATTCTGGGAAGGTCAAGTGTATCACAGAAGTTAGGAAGGTCTTCCGGGACTTTGAGTGGTGCCGTGCGACCCTGATGAGATGCTGCCAGGCAGAAAGGAAACTTCCATTTATATTGAATGTTTCGTAAGCGAAGTTCATCCAGTAGAGGGTGGAGATCTTTTCTGTGTTTCAGGGTTATTGGAGATAGGTCCTGGAAAATTTTAATTTCTGTCCCTTGGTATAAGAGAGAACGGCGTAATCTTGCGTTTC
Organism: Glandirana rugosa; assembly: GCA_018402905.1. Taxonomy (NCBI): domain Eukaryota; kingdom Metazoa; phylum Chordata; class Amphibia; order Anura; family Ranidae; genus Glandirana; species Glandirana rugosa. The sequence goes on from BLSH010451895.1 coordinate 60,013, forward strand.
TCAGGATGTCTTCTTTGAGTCTGTAATTAACAATGTGGCAGATGACATCTCTGGGAGGATCGGAGTCTCTGCCTCTTGGTCTGAGTGCCCTATGTAGGCGTTCAAACTCTATGGGAGTTTCTGGCGGGCGCCCAAGGAGGTCATTGAAAATAGATATGGTGGCTTGGGTGATCCTGGTCGGTTCTATTGTTTCAGGTATGCCTCTCACTCGGACGTTATGTCTGCGGCCTCTGTTATCAAGGTCCTCCAGGTGGCGGTGGAGGTTTCTCAGTAACGTGTCTTGGTGACATGTTTTGGATTGTAGTTGATGGAGCTCTATATCATGCCGTTCTGTGGTTGATTCAATATTGTTTATGCGATTTGTCACAATCTGCAGCCCTTGCTTTAGATCTGTGATGGCCGCTGCTAATGCCGATTTTATGTCTTCCGCCACCGTTTTCAGATCCTGAATGTTCAGGGGTTGGGGGTAGTTCGGTGGTGGAGGTATAGGTGCGGCGGCTTGTTGGGGAGCTGTGTAGCTGTTGTGTGGATTTGGGCTGGGAGCTTGTGTAGGGGGAGCAGAGTCAGTAGATGTTCTAGTAGGGGCTTGTGTTTCGCGTATTTGAGATCGAAACATCTCTGATATATTATGACCCCCTTGTATCTCATTGTCTCTGGGGGATCTGGAACGTGACTGTGGTGGGGTGTCACGGTTTTTCCCCATTTTTGGGAGTTGTATCAGCCCCCTGTAGTTAATTGAGAGAGCTCACCTCTGGGTCCTGTGCTTTTTGTATTAGGCCTCCATCATGGAGGGGAGGTCAGGTCGGAATCTGCGTTGCGCTTTTGCCTCTTTTTTTGGTCGGTGGGGGGTCCACTTAGTGTAGTAGAGCTTGAGGGTGGGTTCCCCTGGGTGGGTTAGGTCGTCAGCAGGTCTGTGGGGGTGAGAGATGAGGCGTCCGTCTGCGATGGATCCCGGCGCTTGTAGGCCGCAAAGCCGCCGCCTCGATTTGCGGCCTGGCGGGGACTGGGCACCGATCGGCCCGATATTGGGCTTGAATTGAAGCTCAGGTTGCGGTGGATGTGTTTGGGGTGGAATGGGCTCTCACCCTTTCAGTTTGAGCACTGATTCCACCGGATTCCAATCTTAGAGCGCGGAGCTCTGTGGATGAGCGTCCGCTCTGGCCAACGTCCGGACACGCCCCCCTCTCTTTGTTTGTTTATAGCGCAAAAAATAAAAACCGCAGAGGTGATCAAATACCACCAAAAGAAAGCTCTATTTGTGGGGAAAAAAGGACATCAATTTTGTTTGGGTACAGCGCTGATCGACCGCGCAATTGTCATTCAAAATGCGACAGCGCTGAAACCTGAAAATTGGTCTGGGCAGGAAGGGGGTTTAAGTACCCAGTAAGGAAGTGGTTAATAGCCATTCAAACCCCTTTATGTCAACTTGCATGTTATCAGGCCAAAATCACCAGGGTATGTAAACTTTTGATCAGGGTCATTTGGGTAGTTTCTGTTGTCATTTTTATTTTAAAAGACTAAACGCAGTTGATTGATAATAAATGGCTTCAGCCAAACACTAACCATGAGTGAAAGAAATGTTTTTGTGTTATGATTCATATTCTCTGAAAAATGGCCAAGAAATCATAAATTCTGCCAGGGTATGTAAACTTTCGAGCACAACTGTATATATACTCTGCATTCAGTGTAGACTACTGTATATATACAGTGCATTCAGTGTAGAATATATATACAGTCAGTTCAGGCAGTGTATTAATATATACAGTATCTCACAAAAGTGAGTACACCGCTCACATTTTTGTAAATATTTTATTATATCTTTTCATTTGACAACACTGAGGAAATTTCATTTTGCTACAATGTAAAGTAGCGAGTGTACAGCTTGTATAACTGTCCCCTCCAAATAACTCAACTTACAACCATTATTGTCTAAACTGTTGGCAACAAAAGTGAGTACACCCCTAAGTGAAAATGTCCAAATTGGGCCCAATTAGCCATTTTCCCTCCCCGTTGTCATGTGACTCATTCGTTTTACAAGGTCTCAGGGGTGAATGGGGAGCGGGTGTGTTAAACTTGGTGTTATTGCTTTCACTCTCTCATACTGGTCACTGGAAGTTCAACATGGCACCTCATGGCAAATAACTCTCTGAGGATCTGAAAAAAAGAATTTTTGCTCTACATAAAGATGGCCTAGGCTATAAGAAGATTGCCAAGACCCTGAAACTGAGCTGCAGCACGGTGGCCAAGACCATACAGCAGTTTAAAAGGACATGTTCCACTCAGAACAGGGCTCGCCTTGGTCGACCAAAGAAGTGGAGTGCACATGCTCAGCATCATATCCAGAGGTTGTCTTTGGGAAGTAGACGCATGAGTGCTGCCAGCATTGCTGCAGAGGTTGAAGGGATGGGGGGGGTCAGCCTGTTAGTCCTCAGACCATACACGACACACTGTATCAAATTGGTCTGCATGGCTCTCGTTCCCGAAGGAAGCCTCTTCTAAAGATGATGCACAAGAAAGCTTGCAAACAGTTTTCTGAAGACAAGTAAACTAAGGGCATGGATTTTTGAAACCATGTCCTGTGGTCTGATGAGACCAAGATAAACTTATTTGGTTCAGATGGTGTCACGCGTGTGTGGCAGCAAACAGGTGAGGAGTACAAAGACAAGTGTGTCTTGCCTACAGTCAAGCATGTTGGTTGGAGTGTCATGGTCTGGGGCTGCATGAGTGCTGCCAGCACTGGGGAGCTACAGTTCATTGAGGGAACCATGAATGCCTACATGTACTGTGACATACTGAAGCAGAGCATGATCCCCTCCCTTGGAGACTGGGCCGCAGGGCAATATTCAAACATGATAACGACCCCAAACACACCTCCAATACGACCATAGCCTTCCTAAAGAAGCTGAGGGTAAAGGTGTTGGACTGGCCAAGCATGTCTCTAGACCTAAACCCTATTGAGCATCTGTGGGGCATCCTCAAACAGAAGGTGGAGGAGCGCAAGGTCTCTAACATCCACCAGCTCTGTGATGTTGTCATAGAGGAGTGGAAGAGGACTCCAGTGGCAAACTGTGAAGCTCTGGTGAACTCCATACCCAAGAGAAATAAGGCAGTGCTGGAAAATAATGGTGTCCACATAAAATATTGACACTTTGGGCCCAATTTGGATATTTTCACTTAGGGGTGTACTCACTTTTGTTGCCAGCAGTTTAGACATTAATGGCTGTGTGTTGAGTTATTTTGAGGGAAAAGCAAATTTACACTGTTATTCAAGCTGTAAACTCACTTCTTTGCATTGTAGCAAAGTGTAATTTCTTCAGTGTTGTCACATGAAAAGATATAATAAAATATTTACAAAAATGTGAGGGGTGTACTCACTGTTGTGAGATACTGTATAGATCAGCTCAGAGTATATAGTGCAGTCATTGTAGTATATATAATACAGTGGAGACTATATAGTACAGTCAGTGTAGTATATAACACAGTGTATTGAAGTGGTTAAGGGGAACCCCATGGCAACATTTTTTTAAAAATGGCGTGGGGTCCCTACAAATACTATACCAGGCGCTTGAGGTCCAGTATGGATTTTAAGGGGAACCCCACACCAAAATTAAAATGGTGTGGGCAGTGGGGGTCTACCCTAAATCCATACCATACCCTTATCCAAGCATGCAACCTGGAAGGTCAGGATGGGGAGGGACCAGCGAGTGCCCCTCCTCCATGAACCATACCGGGCCACATGCCCTCAACATGGGAAGGGTGCTTTGGGGTTTGCCATGTTGATGGGGACAAGGGCCTCTTCCCGACAACCCTGGACTGTGGTTGTCAGGGCCTGTGGGCGGGGGTCTTATGGGAATCTAGAAGCCCCCTTTAACAAGGTGGCTCCCAGATCCCGTCCCCCATGTGAATGAGTATTCGGTACATTGTACCCCTACCCATTCACCAAAAAAGCTGTGAAATGTAGAAAAAAACAAGAGCCGGTTATTGACAAGTCATTTATTTAAAAAATAGCTCTGTCTTCTCCTCAAGCCGCCTTCTCCCGCCGTCGTCTTTCCTAGAGCTATCTCGCCACCGCTGTCTTTTTCCTCGCCGTCGCTGTCTTCTTCCTCACCGCTGGTTACCCGCTGAAAACAAAAAAGACTCTCTTCTGCTGATGCTGTCTTCCTCTGTTGTAACATCCCCCGCTGTCTGACACATCTTATGTGGCCTTGTGACATCACAAGGGGGCAGCCTCTCAGGTGGTACAAAGGCATCTCCTTTGGATGGGAAAGCCAGTTGGAGGTGTGCATGTGCAGCTACCCCCGGCCACCCGCAATGACATATCACGTCCAAACGGGATGGCGCCGCGGGTGTGAACATCACATGGTGGGCATGGTTACATTGCGCCAATGTGCAGGTGGCCCCGCCCATCTATGTGGGCAGGAGGGGACAGCAGGAGATATGGAAACCTCCCTTATACACATCGCAGCTCACAAGCTGGACAGCAACAGCCGCCACCGGCAGGGAGCAGCACAGGGAGACTAGGTCAGCCTTAAAAAGAAAAAGAAAAGATACCTATGTATTATACAACATGGCTATATGAGGCTTGTAGATTGTAATATATGAAGTATGTGAAAATTGTGGCTAATGGTGGCAACAGACCAAATTGGGCTAAATGGGTGTCTTCCACCCAGGTCAGTAAAAAAGAAAAAATGGTCTGGTGTCCCCCATAAGGCACCTCCACCCTCCATGCTCGTAAAGCATCTCCATCCTCTTTTGTAGGCTGGCCTCGTCTCCCTGTGCTGCTCCCTGCCGGTGACGGCTGTCGCCATCCAGCTCGGAAGCTGCGATGTACATAAAGGAGGTTTCCATATCTCCTGCTGTTCCCTCCTGTCTATATGGACGGGCAGGGCCACCTGCACATCGGCGCCATGTAGTCACACCCACCATGTGATGTCTGCACCCGTGGCGTCATCACGTTTGGGCGTGATATGTCATCGTGGGTGCCCGGGGTAGCTGCACATGGGCACCCCATCTGGTGGCGCAGCTTTCGAATGCCTTGACACTTACATGGCTTTGGGGGCGGAGCCTGCTGGGCCCCTCCGGGGGTACAAATTAGAGGTTTGACATGGCTGGGATTCCTTTTTCACCTCTCTTCCATCCACACAAAGCAGCTTTATAGTGATGGGGGTGAGCACAGATCTATTTATTATTGATTGCTTTTAGACACCTCTGCATGCTCCACACCCGAGCGCATACTTTCAGTATGGCTTTTCTCACATGCCTTCATACATCATTCCTACCCACAGGATTTTTTTATCCAGATATCAGTAGATACTCTCTGTACTCCATTCATTGTCCCTTAGTTTCCAAGTCCGTTTTAGCATTGAACCATACTGGTTCATGTGTGTACACATATATACTGCATTATATACTGTCCTATGTTTACTTTGCTATTGTAGTGTTTATTCATACATATATATATATATATTCCAGTCAATATTTACAATGGACATTGGGAGAACCTCAGGGACACACACCTCCACCCATGCCATGTCTGCCTTCCATTTGCTCCCTGTTGTGGTCATAGTTGGTCCCGCCTCCTCAGCTCTCAAACTGGATGTTTGTTGCTGTCACCATTTGGGAATTCAGCATTGGGCAACCTGGCCTAGCCAATTGGTGAGTATGGGGTCTCTCGTTCTAGTCCCCTCTGGCCATGTGCCACTATACCATCATTGTGCGGATACCGATTTGTTTTATCATTTTTTGTAGATATAGGACACACGCATCCACCCCTGATGAAGCGAGCCGAGTCTCGAGAAACGTGTAGGATTACCTTTGATGCCTGTGCACACTGCATATTATAGCTATTATATACAACTTTACTTGTAATGACAATTTTTACACTGTATGTATTATCATATCGGCTTGGCACTTACTCATGCTGTCGATGTATGTATGATATCTTTTGAATAAACTTTGAGACTATGTTTACTTCTGTTATCTTTATTTGCTAACTGTATTCACCTTATTTAAAGTCCCAGGGCGACTTTGTTGCATAAACATCACACAGATGCGCCACTTTACAGGCAGACCAAGTGGGCCCCCAGGCACGATATTTAAAGGAATATTTCATTTTTATTGTTTCACTTTAAGCATTATTAAAATCACTGCTCCTGAAAAAGGAATTGTTTTAAAAACTTTTTTTTGATACATGTCCCCTAGGGCAGCACCCGGGTTCCCATACACTTTTTATGGCAATAACTTGCATATAAGCCTTTAAAATGAGCACTTTTGATTTTTCATGTACGTGTCCCATAAACTTTAATAGGGTTCGCATGTTCGCACAAATTTTTTGCCTGTTTGCGGTGTTCTGGTGCGAACTGAACCGGGGGGTGTTCGGCCCATCCCTATTTATACTCCAAACTTCTAGAGAGGGTGGGGTAAAGCAGCCCACAATGCTTTAAATAATTGTGTATATTTGTATTAGGTAAAATATTTGAAATTACCATAAATCCTCCATAAAATGAGACAGAAACCAAATGCTACTTTTTAAAACACCCATGCAAATACAAATATGAAAGAAAAAAAAATACTTTGCTTTTTTCTGGCTGCTCATACGGTCTCTGTATCTGGTTCACAGTCTTAGGGTCTTTTCTTCATACCTCATATTCTCATCTTCCCGGTGTCTCTCCCTTGAGTCTTGATCCTACTCTGTTTTGTATCACAATATGGAGAACTTACAAGAATCTCATTTCATTTGGCAGTTCGCCATTGCATGTAACAGACACAGGTCCTGAATTCCTCTTCTCTTGGAGACAGAAAACAGCCATCCCTGTCTCTTGATAATAACAACTAAGATAGTAAATTCTTCAGAATTTCTTTAAACTTCAATGAACTAGTCTGATTTTTTTCAGAGTAAGGCCCCTTTCACAAGAGCGCATCGTTTGGGTCCGCCTGTCAGTTTTTCAGGCGGACCGGAACGGACGCTCCATTGTACTCTATGGAGTGACGGATGTCAGCGGTGACATGTCTGCTGACACCCGATCCGCTCCGATCTGCCAAAAACAGACGGATGGAAACCCTATTTTCCATCCGTCTGGCGGATCGGATCGGAGGAACACGGACAGAAGGTCCGTGTTCATCCAATCTTCCATAGAGGAGAATGGAGCTGTGACAGGTCAGTCTCTTCATAGAGTGCAGAGACTGTCTTGTCATCCGTCGGTTCAGCGGAGATAAACGGATGGATCCCCGCTGAGCAGCGGAGCCCGTCAAAACGGGCTCCGCTCGTGTGAAAGAGCCCTTAATGATAACAACTAGAGTTGAGCGAACCCGGACTGTAAAGTTCGGGTCCATACCGAACTTTGGGGTGTCCGGGACCCGGACCGGGACTTTTCAAAAAAAGTCCGGGTTCGGGTCCGGGGTTCTGGTAATTTTAATGAAAATTCTTAAAAATGCTGTAAAAAAGCCCAGGAAGGTCCTAGAGGTCTGCAAAAGGA
>BLSH010451924.1:0-15224 GCA_018402905.1 Glandirana rugosa
TCCCGAAAACGAATGTAATGAATGCAACTAATTTAACTAAACTAATTTAGTTAAATAACGAATCGAAACTAAACTAAACTAAACAAATTTTTTCATTCTGCACATGTCTAAAAATCATATCATACTGCTAGAGGGAGAGGTTCCTGCTGCTCCTGTGATGGTCAAATTATTGTTCTAAAATCATCTCATACTGCTAAAAGGAGAGGTTCCTGTTGCTCCTGTGAGGGACAGATTATTGTTCTAAAATCATATCATCATAGTGCTGTAGGGAGAGGTTCCTGCTGCTCCTGTGAGGGAAAGATTATTGTTCTAAAATCATGCCATCATAGTGCTACTGGGAGAGGTTCCTACTGCTCCTGTGAGGGACAGATTATTGTTCTAAAATCATCTCATCCTATTGCTATAGGAAGAGTTTCCTGCTGCTTATGTGATGGACAGATTTTTGTTCTAAAATCATCTCATAGTGCTATAGGGAGAGGTTCCTGCTGCTCCTGTGAGGGACAGATTATTGTTCTAAAATCATCTCATATTGCTTTACTTAGAGGTTCCTGCTGCTCATGTGACGGACAGATTATTGTTCTAAAATCATCCCATCATAGTGCTACAGGGAGAGGTTCCTGCTGCTCCTGTGAGGGACAGATTATTGTTCTAAAATCATCTTATCATATTGCTATAGGAAGAGTTTCCTGCTGCTTATGTGATAGACAGATTATTGTTCTAAAATCATCTCATAGTGCTATAGGGAGAGGTTACTGCTGCTCCTGTTAGGGACAGAATATTGTTCTAAAATCATCTCATAGTGCTATAGGGAAAGGTTCCTGCTGCTCCTGTGAGGGACAGATTATTGTTCTAAAATCATCTCATCGTAGTGCTATTGGGAGAGGTTCCTGTTGCTCCTGTGAGGGACAGATTATTGTACTTCAATCATCTCATAGTGCTATAGGGAGAGTTTCCTGCTGCTCCTGTGAGGGACAGATTATTGTTCTAAAATCATCTCATACTGCTATAGGGAGCGGTTCCTGCTGCTTCTGTGAGGGACAGATTATTGTTCTAAAATCATCTCATACTGCTAGAGGGAGAGGTACCTGCTGCTCCTGTGATGGACAAATTATTGTTCTAAAATCATCTCATGCTGCTAAACGGAGAGGTTCCTGTTGCTCCTGTGAGGGACAGATTATTGTTCTAAAATCATACCATCATAGTGCTACAAGGAGGGATTCCTGCTGCTCCTGTGAGGGACAGATTATTGTTCTAAAATCATTTCATAGTGATATAAGGAGAGGTTCCTGCTGCTCCTGTGAGTGACAGATAATTGTTCTAAAATCATCTCATCATATTGCTATAGTAAGAGGTTCCTGCTGCTAATGTGATGGACAGATTTTTGTTCTAAAATCATCTCCTAGTGCAATAGGGAGAGGTTCCTGCTGCTCCTTTGAGGGACTGATTATTGTTCTAAAATCAGCTCATAGTGCTATAGGGAGAGGTTCCTGTTGCTCCTGTGAGGGACAGATTAATGTTCTAAAATCATCTCATATTGCTATAGGGAGCGGTTCCTGCTGCTTCTGTGAGGGACAGATTATTGTTCTAAAATCATCTCATACTGCTAGAGGGAGAGGTTCCTGCTGCTCCTGTGATGGACAAATTATTGTTCTAAAATCGTCTTATACTGCTGAACGGAGAGGTTCCTGTTGCTCCTGTGAGGGACAGATTATTGTTCTAAAATCATACCATCATAGTGCTACAGGCAGGGATTCCTGCTGCTCCTGTGAGGGACAGATTATTGTTCTAAAATCATTTCATAGTGATATAGGGAGAGGTTCCTGCTGCTTCTGTGAGGGACAGATTGTTGTTCTAAAATCATCTCATCATAGTGCTGTAGGGAGAGGTTCCTGCTGCTCCTGTGAGGGACAGAATATTGTTCTAAAATCATCTCATCGTAGTGCTAGAGGAAGAGGTTCCTGCTGCTCCTTTGAGGGACAGATTACTATTCTAAAATCATCTCATACTGCTAGAGGGAGAGGTTCCTGCTGCTCCTGTGAGGGACAGAATATTGTTCTAAAATCATCTCATCATATTGCTATAGGAAGAGTTTCCTGCTGCTTATGTGATAGACAGATTATTGTTCTAAAATCATCTCATAGTGCTATAGGGAGAGGTTCCTGCTGCTCCTGTGAGTGACAGATAATTGTTCTAAAATCATCTCATCATAGTGCTATAGTAAGAGGTTCCTGCTGCTAATGTGATGGACAGATTATTGTTCTAAAATCAACTCCTATTGCTATAGGGAGAGGTTCCTGCTGCTCCTTTGAGGAACAGATTATTGTTCTAAAATCATCTCATAGTGCTATAGGAAGACGTTCCTGATGCTAATGTGATGGACAGATTATTGTTCTAAAATCATCTCCTAGTGCTATAGGGAGAGGTTGCTGCTGTTCCTTTGAGGGACCGATTATTATTCTAAAATCATCTCATAGTGCAATAGGGAGACGTTCCTGCTGCTCCTGTGAGGGACAGCTTATTGCTCTAAAATTATATCATCATAGTGCTATAGGGATAGGTTCCTGCTGCTCCTGTGAGGGACAGATTATTGTTTTAAAATCTTCTCATAGTGCTATAGGGATAGGTTCCTGCTGCTCCTGTGAGGGACAGATTATTGTTCTAAAATCATCTCATCATTGTGCTACAGGGAAAGGTTCCTGCTGCCCCTATGAGGGACAGATTATTGTTCTAAAATCATCTCATCATACTGCTAAAGGGAGAGGTTCCTGCTGCTACTGTGAGGGACAGATAATTGTTCTAAAATCATCTCATACTGCTATAGGGAGAGGTTCTTGCTGCTTCTGTGAGGGACAGATTATTGTTCTAAAATCATCTCATCATTGTGCTAAAGGAATAGGTTCCTGCTGCTACTGTGAGGGACAGATTATTGTTCTAAAATCATCTCATACTGCTGAACGGAGAGGTTCCTGTTGCTCCTGTGAGGGACAGATTATTGTTCTAAAATCATATCATCATAGTGCTACAGGGAGGGATTCCTACTGCTTGTGTGAAGGACAGATTATTGTTGTAAAATAATTTCAAAGTGATATAGGGAGAGGTTCCCGCTGCTTCTGTGAGGGACAGATTATTGTTCTAAAATCATCCCATCATAGTGCTACAGGGAGAGGTTCCTGCTGCTCCTGTGAGGGACAGATTATTGTTCTAAAATCATCTCATCATAGTGCTATAGGGAGAGGTTCCTGCTGCTCCTGTGAGGGACAGATTATTGTTCTAAAATCATCTCATACTGCTGAATGGAGAGGTTCCTGTTGCTCCTGGGGGGACAGATTATTGTTCTAAAATCATACCATCATAGTGCTACAGGAAGGGATTCCTGCTGCTCCTGTGAGCGACAGATTATTGTTCTAAAATCATTTCATAGTGATATAGGGAGAGGTTCCTGCTGCTTCTGTGAGGGACAGATTATTGTTCTAAAATCATCTCATCATAGTGCTGTAGGGAGAGGTTCCTGCTGCTCCTGTGAGGGACAGATTATTGTTCTAAAATCATCTCATCATAGTGCTACAGGAAGAGGTTCCTGCTGCTCCTGTGAGGGACAGATTACTATTCTAAATCATGTCGTACTGCTAGAGGGAGAGGTTCCTGCTGCTCCTGTGAGGGACAGATTATTGTTCTAAAATCATCCCATCATAGTGCTATAGTAAGAGGTTCCTGCTGCTAATGTGATGGACAGATTATTGTTCTAAAATCAACTCCTATTGTTATAGGGAGAGGTTCCTGCTGCTCCTTTGAGGAACAGATTATTGTTCTAAAATCATCTCATAGTGCTATAGGAAGACGTTCCTGATGCTAATGTGATGGACAGATTATTGTTCTAAAATCATCTCCTAGTGCTATAGGGAGAGGTTGCTGCTGCTCCTTTGAGGGGCAGATTATTATTCTAAATACATCTCATAGTGCAATAGGGAGACGTTCCTGCTGCTCCTGTGAGGGACAGCTTATTGCTCTAAAATTATCTCATCATAGTGCTATAGGGATAGGTTCCTGCTGCTCCTGTGAGGGACAGATTATTGTTCTAAAATCATCTCATCATAGTGCTACAGGGAAAGGTTCCTGCTGCCCCTATGAGGGACAGATTATTGTTCTAAAATCATCTCATCATACTGCTAAAGGGAGAGGTTCCTGCTGCTACTGTGAGGGACAGATAATTGTTCTAAAATCATCTCATACTGCTATAGGGAGAGGTTCCTGCTGCTTCTGTGAGGGACAGATTATTGTTCTAAAATCATCTCATCATAGTACTATAGGGAGAGGTTCCTGCTGCTCCTGTGAGGGACAGATTATTGTTCTAAAATCATCTCATACTGCTGAATGGAGAGGTTCCTGTTGCTCCTGGGGGGACAAATTATTGTTCTAAAATCATACCATCATAGTGCTACAGGAAGGGATTCCTGCTGCTCCTGTGAGGGACAGATTATTGTTCTAAAATCATTTCATAGTGATATAGGGAGAGGTTCCTGCTGCTTCTGTGAGGGACAGATTATTGTTCTAAAATCATCTCATCATAGTGCTGTAGGGAGAGGTTCCTGCTGCTCCTGTGAGGGACAGATTATTGTTCTAAAATCATCTCATCATAGTGCTACAGGAAGAGGTTCCTGCTGCTCCTGTGAGGGACAGATTACTATTCTAAAATCATGTCATACTGCTAGAGGGAGAGGTTCCTGCTGCTCCTGTGAGGGACAGATTATTGTTCTAAAATCATCCCATCATAGTGCTACAGGGAGGGGTTCCTGCTGCTCCTGTGAGGGACAGATTATTGTTCTAAAATCATCTCATCATATTGCTATAGGAAGAGTTTCCTGCTGCTTATGTGATAGACAGATTATTGTTCTAAAATCATCTCATAGTGCTATAGGGAGAGGTCCCTGCTGCTCATGTGACGGACAGATTATTGTTCTAAAATCATTTTATCATAGTGCTACAGGGAGAGGTTCCTCCTGCTCCGGTGAGGGACAGATTATTGTTCTAAAATCATCTCATAATGCTATAGGGAGAGTTTCCTGCAGCTCCTGTGAGGGACAGATTATTGTTCTAAAATCATCTCATAGTGCTATGGGGAGAGGTTCCTGCTGCTCCAGTGAGGGACAGAATATTTTTCTGAAATCATCTCATTATAGTGCTATATTGAGAGGTTCCTGCTGCTCCTGTGAGAGACAGATTATTGTTCTAAAATCATCTCATAGTGCTATACTGAAAGGTTCCTGCTGCTCCTGTGAGGGACAGATTATTGTTCTAAAATCATCTCATAGTGCTGTACTGAAAGGTTCCCGCTGCTCCTGTGAGGGACAGATTATTGATCTAAAATCATCTCATAGTCCTCTAGGGAGAGGTTCCTTCTGCTCCTGTGATGGACATATTATTGTTCTAAAATATCTCATACTGCTAGAGGGAGAGGTTCCTGCTGCTCCTGTGAGGGACAGATTATTGTTCTAAAATCATCTCATACGTCTATAAAGAGATGATCCGGCAGCTCCTGTAAGGGACAGATTATTGTTCTACAATCATCTCATCATAGTGCTAGAGGGAGAGGTTCCTGCTGCTCCTGTGAGGGACAGATTATTGTTCTAAAATCATCTCGTAGTGCTATAGGGAGAGTTTCCTGCTGCTCATGTGAGGGACAGATTATTGTTCTAAAATTATCTCATCATAGTGCTATAGGGAGAGGTTCCTGCTGCTCCTTTGAGGGACAGATTATTGTCCTAAAATCATCTCGCAGTGCTATAGGGAGAGGTTCCCGCTGCTCCTGTGAGGCACAGATTATTGATCTAAAATCATCTCATCATAGTGCTACAGGGAGAGGTTCCTGCTGCTCCTGTGAGGGGCAGATTATTGTTCTAAAATCATCTCATAGTGCTATGGGGAGAGGTTCCTGCTGCTCATGTGAGGGACAGATTATTGTTCTAAAATCATCTTAACATAGTGCTATAGGGAGAGGTTCCTTCTGCTCCTGTGAGGGACAGATTATTGTTCTAAAATCATCTAATAGTGCTATAGGGAGAGGTTCCTGCTGCTCCTGTGAGGGACAGATTATTGTTCTAAAATCATCTCATTGTGCTATAGGTAGAGTTTCCTTCTGCTCCTGTGAGGGACAGATTATTGTTCTAAAATCATCTCATACTGCTAGAGGGAGACATTCCTGCTGCTCCTGTGATGGACAAATTATTGTTCTAAAATCATCTCATACTGCTGAATGGAGAGGTTCCTGCTGCTCCTGTGAGGGACAGATTATTGTTCTAAATTCATCTCATCATAGTGCTACAGGGAGAGGTTCCTGCTGCTCCTGTGAGGGACAGAATATTGTTCTAAAAGCATCTCATAGTGCTATAGGGAAAGGTTCCTGCTGCTCCTGTGAGGGACAGATTATTGTTCTAAAATCATATCATCATAGTGCTACACGGAGGGATTCCTGCTGCTTGTGTGAGGGACAGATTATTGTTTTAAAATCATTTCATAGTGATATAGGGAGAGGTTCCTGCTGCTTCTGTGAGGGACAGATTATTGTTCTAAAATCATCTCATCATAGTGCTGTAGGGAGAGGTTCCTGCTGCTCCTGTGAGGGACAGATTATTGTTCTAAAAACATCTCATAATAGTGCTACAGGAAGAGGTTCCTGCTGCTCCTGTGAGGGACAGATTACTATTCTAAAATCATCTCATACTGCTAGAGGGAGAGGTTCCTGCTGCTCCTGTGAGGGACAGAATATTGTTCTAAAATCATCTCATCATATTGCTAAATGAAGAGTTTCCTGCTGCTTATGTGATAGACAGATTATTGTTCTAAAATCATCTCATAGTGCTATAAGGAGAGGTTCCTGCTGCTCCTGTGAGTGACAGATAATTGTTCTAAAATCATCTCATCATAGTGCTATAGTAAGAGGTTCCTGCTGCTAATGTGATGGACAGATTATTGTTCTAAAATCAACTCCTATTGCTATATGGAGAGGTTCCTGCTGCTCCTTTGAGGAACAGATTATTGTTCTAAAATCATCTCATAGTGCTATAGGAAGACGTTCCTGATGCTAATGTGATGGACAGATTATTGTTCTAAAATCATCTCCTAGTGCTATAGGGAGAGGTTGCTGCTGCTCCTTTGAGGGGCAGATTATTATTTTAAAATCATCTCATAGTGCAATAGGGAGACATCCCTGCTGCTCCTGTGAGGGACAGCTTATTGCTCTAAAATTATCTCATCATAGTGCTATAGGGATAGGTTCCTGCTGCTCCTGTGAGGGACAGATTATTGTTTTAAAATCTTCTCATAGTGCTATAGGGATAGGTTCCTGCTGCTCCTGTGAGGGACAGATTATTGTTCTAAAATCATCTCATCATAGTGCTACAGGGAAAGGTTCCTGCTGCCCCTATGAGGAACAGATTATTGTTCTAAAATCATCTCATCATACTGCTAAATGGAGAGGTTCCTGCTGCTACTGTGAGGGACAGAGAATTGTTCTAAAATCATCTCATACTGCTATAGGGAGAGGTTCCTGCTTCTTCTGTGAGGGACAGATTATTGTTCTAAAATCATCTCATCATTGTGCTAAAGGAAAAGGTTCCTGCTGCTACTGTGAGGGACAGATTATTGTTCTAAAATCATCTCATACTGCTGAACGGAGAGGTTCCTGTTGCTCCTGTGAGGGACAGATTATTTTACTAAAATCATCTCATACTGCTAGAGGGAGAGGTTCCTGCTGCTCCTGTGAGGGACAGAATATTGTTCTAAAATCATCTCATCATATTGCTATAGGAAGAGTTTCCTGCTGCTTATGTGATAGACAGATTATTGGTTTAAAATCATCTCATAGTGCTATAGGGAGAGGTTCCTGCTGCTCCTGTGAGTGACAGATAATTGTTCTAAAATCATCTCATCATAGTGCTATAGTAAGAGGTTCCTGCTGCTAATGTGATGGACAGATTATTGTTCTAAAATCAACTCATATTGCTATAGGGAGAGGTTCCTGCTGCTCCTTTGAGGAACAGATTATTGTTCTAAAATCATCTCCTAGTGCTATAGGGAGAGGTTGCTGCTGCTCCTTTGAGGGGCAGATTATTATTCTAAAATCATCTCATAGTGCAATAGGGAGACGTTCCTGCTGCTCCTGTGAGTGGCAGCTTATTGCTCTAAAATTATCTCATCATAGTGCTATAGGGATAGGTTCCTGCTGCTCCTGTGAGGGACATATTATTGTTTTAAAATCTTCTCATAGTGCTATGGGGATAGGTTCCTGCTGCTCCTGTGAGGGACAGATTATTGTTCTAAAATCATCTCATCATAGTGCTACAGGGAAAGGTTCCTGCTGCCCCTATGAGGGACAGATTATTGTTCTAAAATCATCTCATCATACTGCTAAAGGGAGAGGTTCCTGCTGCTACTGTGAGGGACAGATAATTGTTCTAAAATCATCTCATACTGCTATAGGGAGAGGTTCCTGCTGCTTCTGTGAGGGACAGATTATTGTTTTAAATCATCTCATCATTGTGCTAAAGGAATAGGTTCCTGCTGCTACTGTGAGGGACAGATTATTGTTCTAAAATCATCTCATACTGCTGAACGGAGAGGTTCCTGTTGCTCCTGTGAGGGACAGATTATTGTTCTAAAATCATATCATCATAGTGCTACAGGGAGGGATTCCTGCTGCTTGTGTGAAGGACAGATTATTGTTCTAAAATAATTTCAAAGTGATATAGGGAGAGGTTCCCGCTGCTTCTGTGAGGGACAGATTATTGTTCTAAAATCATCCCATCATAGTGCTACAGGGAGAGGTTCCTGCTGCTCCTGTGAGGGACAGATTATTGTTCTAAAATCATCTCATCATAGTGCTATAGGGAGAGGTTCCTGCTGCTCCTGTGAGGGACAGATTATTGTTCTAAAATCATCTCATACTGCTGAACGGAGAGGTTCCTGTTGCTCCTGGGGGGACAGATTATTGTTCTAAAATCATACCATCATAGTGCTACAGGAAGGGATTCCTGCTGCTCCTGTGAGGGACAGATTATTGTTCTAAAATCATTTCATAGTGATATAGGGAGAGGTTCCTGCTGCTTCTGTGAGGGACAGATTATTGTTCTAAAATCATCTCATCATAGTGCTGTAGGGAGAGGTTGCTGCTCCTGTGAGGGACAGATTATTGTTCTAAAATCATCTCATCATAGTGCTACAGGAAGAGGTTCCTGCTGCTCCTGTGAGGGACAGATTACTATTCTAAAATCATGTCATACTGCTAGAGGGAGAGGTTCCTGCTGCTCCTGTGAGGGACAGATTATTGTTCTAAAATCATCCCATCATAGTGCTACAGGGAGGGGTTCCTGCTGCTCATATGAGGGACAGATTATTGTTCTAAAATCATCTCATCATATTGCTATAGGAAGAGTTTCCTGCTGCTTATGTGATAGACAGATTATTGTTCTAAAATCATCTCATAGTGCTATAGGGAGAAGTCCCTGCTGCTCATGTGACAGACAGATTATTGTTCTAAAATCATCTCATAATGCTATAGGGAGAGTTTCCTGCTGCTCCTGTGAGGGACAGATTATTGTTCTAAAATCATCTTGTAGTGCTATAGGGAGAGTTTCCTGCTGCTCATGTGAGGGACAGATTATTGTTCTAAAATTATCTCATCATAGTGCTATAGGGAGAGGTTCCTGCTGCTCCTTTGAGGGACAGATTATTGTCCTAAAATCATCTCACAGTGCTATAGGGAGAGGTTCCCGCTGCTCCTGTGAGGCACAGATTATTGATCTAAAATCATCTCATCATAGTGCTACAGGGAGAGGTTCCTGCTGCTCCTGTGAGGGACAGATTATTGTTCTAAAATCATCTCATAGTGCTATGGGGAGAGGTTCCTGCTGCTCATGTGAGGGACAGATTATTGTTCTAAAATCATCTTAACATAGTGCTATAGGGAGAGGTTTCTGCTGCTCCTGTGAAGGACAGATTATTGTTCTAAAATCATCTCATAGTGCTATAGGGAGAGCTTCCTGCTGCTCCTGTGAGGGACAGATTATTTTTCTAAAATCATCTCATTGTGCTATAGGTAGAGTTTCCTTATGCTCCTGTGAGGGACAGATTATTGTTCTAAAATCATCTCATACTGCTAGAGGGAGACATTCCTGCTGCTCCTGTGATGGACAAATTATTGTTCTAAAATCATCTCATACTGCTGAATGGAAATGTTCCTGCTGCTCCTGTGATTGACAGATTATTGTTCTAAAATCATCTTATGATAGTGCTATAGGGAGAGGTTCCTGCTGCTCCTGTGAGGGACAGAATATTGTTCTAAAATCATCTCATAGTGCTATAGGGAAAGGTTCCTGCTGCTCCTGTGAGGGACAGATTATTGTTCTAAAATCATCTCATCGTAGTGCTATTGGGAGAGGTTCCTGTTGCTCCTGTGAGGGACAGATTATTGTACTTCAATCATCTCATAGTGCTATAGGGAGAGTTTCCTGCTGCTCCTGTGAGGGACAGATTATTGTTCTAAAATTATCTCATACTGCTATAGGGAGAGGTTCCTGCTGCTCCTGTGAGGGACAGATTATTGTTATAAAATCATCTCATCATTTTGCTACAGGGAGAGGTTCCTGCTGCTCCTGTGAGGGATATAATATTGTTCTAAATTATCTCATAGTGCTATAGGGAGTGGTTTCTGCTGCTCCTGTGAGGGACAGATTATTGTTCTAAATTATCTCATAGTGCTATAGGGAGAGTTTCCTGCTGCTCCTGTGCATGACAGATTATTGTTCTAAAATCACCTCCTACTGCTAGAGGGAGAGGTTCCTGCTGCTCCTGTGAGGGACAGATTATTGTTTTAAAATCAGCTCATCATAGTGCTACAGGGCGAGGTTCCTGCTGCTCCTTTGTTTGACAGATTATTGTTCTAAAATCATCTCATAGTGCTATAGGGAGAGTTTCCTGCTTCTTCTGTGAGGGACAGATAATTGTTCTAAAATCATCTCATAGTGCTTTAGGGAGAGGTTTTTGCTGCTTCTTTGAGGTACAGATTATTGTCCTAAAATCATCTAATAGTGCTATAGGGAGAGGTTTTTGCTGCTTCTTTGAGGTACAGATTATTGTCCTAAAATCATCTAATAGTGCTATAGGGAGAGGTTCCTGCTGGTCCTGTGAGGGACAGATTATTGTTGTAAAATCTTCTCATCATAGTGCTACAGGGAGAGGTTCCTGCTGCTCCTGCGAGGGACATATTATTGTTCTAAAATCATCTCCTGGTGCTATAGGGAGAGGTTCCTGCTGCTCCTGTGAGGGACAGATTATTGTTCTAAAATCATCTCATCATACTGCTATAGGGAGAGGTTCCTGCTGCTACTGTGAAGGACAGATTATTGTTCTAAAATCATCTCATAGTGTTATAGTTAGAGGTTCCTGCTGCTCCTGTGAGGGACAGATTATTTTACTAAAATCATCTCATACTGCTAGAGGGAGACGTTCCTGCTGCTCCTGTGAGGGACAGATTATTGTTCAAAAATCATCTCATCATAGTGCTACAGAGAGAGGTTCCTGCTGCTCCTGTGAAGGACAGATTATTGTTCTAAAACCATCTCATCATAGTGCTACAGGGAGACGTTCCTGCTGCTCCTGTGACTGACAGATTATTGTTCAAAAATCATCTCATACTGGTGTAGGGAGAGGTTCCTGCTGCTGGTGTGAGCGGTGCATTTCTTGCACAAAAAAAAGTGCGTCTACGTTGCTGTTTACCAAAAAAAAAAAAGAAAAATGTACTATTCTTTTTTTTGTATTAATAAATAGTGCTACATAGTACATTTGCGTTCAGAATGAGGAGAGCATCAAATAAGGGAAGTGGTCGTGGTGCTGCTGGTGCTGCTGGTGGTGTTGGTGAAGTTTCTGTTGCAAGGAGAGGACATGGTCAATTTGTGCCAGCTACATGCACAAGTGAAACACCTTCTTCAGGTTTCAGTAGCCGACAGAACCTTCAACGTTATATGGTAGGCCCGAATGCTGCTCAACGAATGGTGAGGCCAGAACAAGTACAGGCGATAGTAGATTGGGTGGTTGACAATGCCTCCAGTTCCTTCACATTGTCTCCCACCGGGTCCCTTGATGAAAGCTCAGAGTTAGCACCTGAACCCCATGGCCATCTGTCTTTCACCTCAGCCCCTTGTAAATCAGCCATGCAGTCTGAGCTCCAAGTCATGCAGCAGTCTCTTATGCTTTTTCATGACTCTGCTGGTGTGCTTTACGTTTGCCATCCACATAACCCTGCCCCAGAAGTGGAAGACATTGAGTGCACCGATGCCCAACCACTTATGTTGCAGGAAGAGGATATGGAAACCCCTCCACAGTGTGCAGACTGACAAGGAGGGCAGTGGTGAAGGGTGGGTGGAAGATGATGGGGAGGAGGATGATGAGGTCCTAGACCCCACATGGAATGAAGGTCATGCGAGTGACGTGTGCATTTTGGAGGAAGAGGTGGTGGTCGCACAGAGGCACCAGCACAGCAAAAGAGGAAGCAGGTTGCAAAAGCGGAGCGAGCGTCCCCTAGACAGTACGCCTGCTACTACCCACCGTACCCAGGGACCCAGCACACCAAAGGCAGCTCAAAGGCGTTCCCCGGTGTGGCAGTTCTTCAGACAATGTTGAAGACACGAGTGGTTTGCACGCTGTGCAATGAGAGCCTGAAGCAAGGCACAAATGTTCTAAACCTGAGCACAACCTGCATGACCAGGCATCTACATGTAAAGCACGAGCTGCAGTGGAATAAGCAAGAAAGGTCTCGGCCTCCTCCTGCTTCCTCTTCTGCTGCTGCCTCAGCCTCTTCCTCCACCTCTACAGTACCAGTGTCACCTGTCACCCAGCAAACAGATGATGTGACAGCAACACCACCATATCCGCCACCGTCCCCAAGCATTTCCACATGGTCCCATGGAAGCTTAAAGCTCTCCATCTCCCAAACACTGGAGAGATATAGGAAGTACCCCCCTACCCACCCGCGATCCCTGTCCCTGAATGCCAGCATTTCAAAATTCCTGGCCTTTGAAATGCTGTCATTCCGTCTGGTGGACACGGACAGTTTTAAAAACCTGATGGCAGTGGCTGTCCCACAGTATGTGGTTCCCAGCCGCCACTACTTTTCCAGATGAGCCATCCCTTCCCTGCGCAAACAATTCGGGGAGGAGATCAAGTGTGCACTGAGCAATGCCATCTGTGGCAAGGTCCACATAACCACTGATACGTGGACCAGTAAGCACGGGCAGGGATGCTATATCTCGCTAACTGTACACTGGGTAAATGTAGTGGCGGGTGGGCCTGAGGCAGCTAGCTGTTTGGCGCATGTCCTTCCGCCACCAAGGATTGCAGGGCCTTTCTCTTTGCCTCTTGTTGCCTCCTCCTCCTACTACCCTTCCTCCTCCTCTACCACCTCCTCATCCACTCAGCGTAACACCTTCACCACCAACTTCAGCACATCCAGGGAGAAACGACAGCAGGCTGTTTTAAAACTGATATGTTTGGGGGATAAACCCCACACTGCGCAGCAGCTGTGGATGGGCATTGAATAAAAGACCGATGAGTGGTTGTTGCCACTGATCCTCAAGCCCGGCCTGGTGGTGTGTGATAATGGGCGAAATCTCGTAGCAGCTCTGGGACTAGCCGGTTTGACGCACATCCCTTGCCTGGCGCATGTGCTGAATTTGGTGGTGCAGAAATTTCTAAAAAACTACCAGGATATGTCAGAGCTGCTGCAGAAAGTGCGGGCCGTCTGTGCGCACTTTCGGCGTTCTCACCCTGCTGCTGCTCGCCTGTCTGCGCTGCAGCAGAACTTCAGCCTTCCCGCTCACCGCCTCCTATGCGACGTGCTTACAAGGTGGAACTCCACCTTGCACATGCTGGAGAGACTGTGCGAGCAGCAGCAGGCAATAGTGGAGTTTCAGCTGCAGCACGCACGGGTCAGTCGCTCTGCGGAACAGCACCACTTCACCACCAACGAGTGGGCCTCTATGCGAGACCTGTGTACCATATTGCGGTGTTTCGAGTACTCCACCAACATGGCCAGTGGCGATGACGCTGTTCTCAGTGTTACTATCCCACTTCTATGTCTCCTTGAAAAAACACTTTGGGTGATGTCACGTACCTGGTGATGGAGTCTGATTGTGCAGAGGGCAACCTCTCTTACGACCCTGGTTCGGGAACCCCTGGTAGAGCAGACAGGAGATTCCGGAGCACAGGGGGGCATGAGGGCTGGTGCGGATGCAGATGGTGTTGTGAGGATCCTTCAGGAGCTCGTGCAGACAGAAGAGTGGTGATGCAGGCCGGGTCGGCAACAGGCTGGCTGGTGCGGTACAAGGGAGCAGGCAAACGGGTCGTCAGGTGCAGGCAGGGTCGTTAACAGGCAGGCAACTGAGGTACAAGAGGGTCAGGCAGAAGCGTGGTCGTAAACAGGCAAAGGGTCGGTACAGGCAGAGTTCAATCAAGGTCAGGCAAGCCGGGTCACAGATACAGGAAGTCTTTAGCAAACGGGTCACGGGAACACACTGGAACGCTGTAGAACGGACAGCATTTGCTACAGGGTGCACACTGTTTAACCCCTTCCTTACCCGGCACTTAAACCCCCTTCCTGCCCAGACCAATTTTTGACTTTCAGCGCTGTCGCATTTTGAATGACAATTGCGCGGTTGTGCGACGTTGTACCCAAATAAAATTTGCGTCCTTTTTTTCCCACAAATAGAGCTTTCTTTTGGTGGTAGGTGACCCCCTCTGCGTCATTTCTGATCGCCGCTATAAACAAAAAATGAGTGACAATTTTGCAAAAAAGAACAATATTTTTTACTTTTTGCTAAGGTACAAATCCATTAAAAAAATTATTCATCAGTTTTGGCCGATTTATATTCTTCTACATATTTTTGGTTGCGGCTAACGCTAAAAAAAAAAATGGTTTTTATACATCTTCTTATATTTAGCCGGTTTTGACTACTTATTAAAAAAATTACCTAAACATGGAATCGTTTTTCATTTTTTATAACAAGAAAAAACGTTTTAACAGTGAGTAAAAAACAAATATCGCCGCTAGTCTTTACTGCGTCTCCCCCAGTGGATGGTGGTTTTCTTTCGAGATAAACACCCTTTTTTTCCTGCGTTTAAAATAAACCCATGTTGCAGCGTGTTGGCGCGTTAACAGTAAGTTTTACGCTGTCGCG
>BLSH010451924.1:42969-64233 GCA_018402905.1 Glandirana rugosa
TATTGACGTGTAGACAAGACGTTTTAATAAAATTATTCACGGTTTCATTTAAAGTGACACACAGACTTAAAATAAGTTTGCAGAACAGATGTGCACTTATTCCCGGTTTCATTTAAAGTGACACACACATTTTGCAGAACAGTGATATGGGTTCTCCCAGCTTATTTATACTTTTTTGACACAGTTTGAAGATGATTTTAGAACATTTCTATGGCCTCTACCGTTAATTAATACTTTTCAGACCCATTTTGAAGATGATCTCCATTTTTGCTTTTTTTATGTTTTTATTTTTTTAAAAATATTTAAAGTTATTTCCCTGTCCCCATTTCTTTGTAGGGCACTTGTCCCACCCTTACCCCCATTTTCCTTCCTTTTGCAGACCTCTAGGACCTTCCTGGGCTTTTTTACAGCATTTTTAAGAATTTTCATTAAAATTACCAGAACCCCGGACCCGAACCCAGACTTTTTTTGAAAAGTCCGGGTCCAGGTCCCGGACACCCCAAAGTTCGGTACGGACCCGAACTTTACAGTCCGGGTTCGCTCAACTCTAGTGACAACTGATTCCGTCGTTGCTTCCACCCTGGATATCCGCTATAGCCGGAAGTGGGTTCAGCAAGCTATCATATCTGATGTCTTCAGGCTCTGTCCCGGGTTAGGGAACATTAGTTAGTTGGAGCCGGGTTGGGGTTCAAGTGGTGTTGCGTTTCTCGATTTATATTTGCTTAGTACCAGATATGTCGTCTAGAGAAAATGGTGGCTGCTCTGGCAGGTGGATCTGAGAGACACTGGCTTCAAAGTAGGGTCTACATATATGGTCGCAAGGTGTAGGCTCTGAGATTCCCAGGCAATCAGATACTAGTGTATAAGCTTTGGTCAGCCCTGTCTTAGGCTTCAAGTTGGAGCCAGGTGGATATATGAGTTCTAGGCTTCACCGGGTGTACCAAGATGGCCGCTGGTCTCAGATTGCACAGTTCCCAGATGTGATTCAGAGAGGTTGGTGAGCTTTAATTTGATGATGGGGGAGTCCTGTAAGGAGGGGGAGCCCTGGGGTGTCCGGATCTTGTCCCCCCTAGATAGGATGGCTGTTAGTGTATTGGAATATTGCTGCGGCCTAGTCCGATTTAACCGCGTGGAGCCGCGGCCTATATTTCTGCACGGATCAGGAATCAATTCACACAATATTGGGTTTTTGATGTGGCCTGGGGTATGAGGAAGATGACCTGAATGTTATTTTCTAGTTAACTGCCTGATGATGGGCAGATGATGCTGGATTATGCGGCGCCGGCCCGAGCAGATGGGACAGAGCCGCGGCCTAGATTTCTCTGATTTCCCCCGCCGGAGGCCTGCAATAATTGTACCGCTATGTATCCTGAGATGGGGGGGAGAGATGGTAGTGTTGTCGCTATCCGATGGTGTGTGTACTCCTCGATCAGGGCTGATTATGATCCAGGAGAGTCGGGTGGTGAACTAGGCCCCAAGATGGTGGCGGCTGCCACCAGTGCTTCTGAGGGAGCCGGTCCGGAGGCTGTATCGTCGCTGGTAGTTAACTGTTCTGTTTAATATGGGGCTAACTAAATAGTCCTAGGTCTGGGGAGTCTAATGGGGGTGTCAATGTCACTCACCCCACTTTACTTCTGGAGGATGGAAGCTGATTGTGATCGGTGGTCCGGCGGTTGTCAGCTGTCTCCACCGCTCTCCTCACATAACTTCTCCTCAGGGTTTGTGTTTTTTTCCTCTCTCTTGCTGCCCACTTGTTGCTGGCTGAATCGTGTATGTTGTAGAGTACAATTTTGATATTTTGCTTCTTTTGGAGGGTGAAATGATGACTTTCCACTCTCAAGCTGCACAGAGATGAGCAGTTAAGCATCCATCTCCTGTTGCAGCCGGCCACGCCCCCCTTATTTTTCCACTTTATTTGTAGTCTTGTGTAAAAGTATTCCCATAAAATGTTAAGTGTTAAAATAATAGAATGGACCAGTAACCTTTTCTATATACATTATGCTTATTTGGCTGTGTTCCATTTGTTAGGTACCAACAGATCGACATGGACCGGACACCGTGGGGGTCATTTACTATAGCACTGCCGCAAAATAGCGGCAAAATTACCACAATTTGTGGTAAAATTACCATGATTCGCGGTAAATAGTGCTAAAATGGTATTCACAACAGCTCTGGTGGCAAATAACTCCCAAAATGGAATTCACTATTACTCCCAGGCCACAGATAATGGCCAACTCCTTACTCCAGTCCAGACCTGGAGTAGTGCAAATAGAAATAATGTTTGGAGCATGATCTGATCCCTAAATTGTAATAAAATATGTGGTATATTGTTTAAAGATAATCTACTTTTAAACTGTGTGAAAAAGTGATTTCTTCACTGAAATATCTTAAAAAGTCTGAGAAGAGATACATTTCCCGTCTTCTTACTCCTAGGTACAGAGCACAGCTGAGCACAACTGAGCATGCTCAGGCACAAAACAACTCTCAAAATAACTCTTATGGAGTAATTTTTTGAGTAGTTAGTAAATACCAAAATGAGAGTTATTTTACACACATTTTTTGGGAGTGAAGATGAGAGTTATTTTGCCAAATGCAAGTTTCAGCCATTCATTCTAACGGTAAAATTGTTACTTTATCAAATAAATCCATTTCATGTTGAGAAGAAATGTATCTTTCTGTCAAAGAAATTGTCCTGGCAACAATGTTGCAATTTTGATAATCTATTTTGTTTTTAAGAATGCTAGAATATGAAATCTCTTCATGTTTTCTAAATATTTTTTTTTCTCGGTCACTTTTACATGATGCTGTCCATGTCACAAAAATATTTAGCCAAACTCACACAGGTGTCTTTACAAACCACAAACAATACCATTGCTTATGGAAATTTAAAATTAGTCCCATTTTTTTTAATTCTTTCCAAATGATCTTAATTTGAGCCCCAAAAATGTGGTATGTGTACCAACATCAGAAATAAAAATGTCATTACCAAAAATCTGAGGATAACATTACTATTCTACGCTCATGCAGCAAGAACCACCAAAAATCACAGATTACATTTAGAAGATTAACTCCTGACTAATATAAGTCCTATATATTCCTAGACATGCAGTATCTGTGTATTTATGTGTAGGAGGACTTGATGTGTGTAAGCCCCGTGGTAGCAATTTTGTCTACCATTGTAGATGTCCTGAGTTCAATTCCCAAGCATGTCACTTCATTTAGAGATGTTGTTTGTCCTCTCTATGTTGTTAAACATGACTCAGGGCCTTACCTAAATTATGTCTAAATGTAGTATTTATGTGTAGGCAGGTTCCACCCCTATTGCAAATCTTGGCAGATACACTAGCTAGGCAATTGGGACACCTGCCTTTACATGCACATGAACTTTAAGGGCATCCCAGTCTTAGTCCGTAGGGTTCAATATTGAGTTGGCCCACCCTTTGCAGCTATAACAGCTTCAACTCTTCTGGGAAGGCTGTCCATAAGGTTTAGGATGATTGTATATGGGAGTATTTGGCCATTCTTCCAGAAGTGCATTTGTGAAGTCAGGCACTGATGTTGGATGAGAAGGCCTGGCTCACAGTCTCAGCCAAAAGGTGTCCTATCTGGTTGAGGTCAGGACTCTGTGCAGGCCAGTCAAGTTCCTCCACCCCAAACTCGCTCATCCATGTCTTTATGGATCTTGCTTTGTGCACTGGTCCAAATCATTTGGTGGAGGGGGGATTATGGTGTGGGGTTGTTTTTCAGGGGTTGGGCTTGACCCCTTAGTTCCAGTGAAGGGAACTCTTAAGGCATCAGCAAGACATTTTGGGCAATTTCACGCTCTCAACTTTGTGGGAACAGTTTGGGGATGCCCCTTCCTGTTCCAACATGACTGCGCACCAGTGCACAAAGCAAAGGCCATGAAGATATGGATGAGGGAGGTTGGTATGGAGGAACTTGACTGGCCTGCACAGAGTCCTGACCTCAACCGGATAGAACACCTTTTGGCTGAATTAGAGCAGACTGCGAGCCAGGCCTTCTCATCCAACATCAGTACCTGACCTCACAAATGCACTTCGGAAAGAATGGCCAAACATTCCCATAGGCACATTGCTAAACCTTATGGACAGCCTTCCCAGAAGAGTTGAAGCTGTTATAGCTGCAAATGGTCGCTCAACTCTACACTGAACCCTGAGCTGCCATTATAGTTTATGTGTGTGTAAAGGCACATTTCCCAATACTTAGGGCAATCTGTTGTGTATTACTTGTGATACTAAGCATGGCTATGGACTTAAGGCTGGTTCACACCACAGTGATGAACAAGACATGTGCTCACTGATCACTAGCTAAGTGGCTAGCAAATCCACCTGGCACCCAAAAGATTGCTGGTTCACGTCGCGGATATGCTAATGCTTGTGTTGAAGTTTATAATAAACCCCTGGTTGTGTTTCTCGCCACAATCCAAAGACAGGCTGGCATTTTATTAGTCTCTTGTCAAAATGTAAGCAAGTTATTTTGGGACTTTAAATTGGAAGCACATTGCAGCCATGTACTTGGGCATTTCAAATTGTAGGGTTTACACTGCACAGGTACATCTGGTTAGAAAACTGTTGCTTGGATCAGTGTTTCTCCACTTCAGTCCTCAAGGCATCCCAACAGGTCATGCTTTCAGGATTTCCCTCAGATGAAACAACAGTGGTAATTACTAAGGCAGTGAAACTGATCAAATCACTTGTGCAAAATAATAGAAAGTCTGAAAACATGACCTGTTGGGGATACTTGAGGACAGGGTTGATAACCACTGACTTAGAATTTTGTCCTGGAGTTATGCTGATCTGATGAACATAGCCAAGGTTTAACACAGCAAATAGTATTAGGTATTGCAGCCTCAGGCGAAATAAATTTGAAAAGACAGATTGAAAGATACTGGTGGGCGTGTACTTCTATTGGGCGTCTATCATTGTGCTAGCTTATATAAGGCACTTCAATAGAGGGTGTTGGTTTGGCCTGGGGAGAGGTCAGGTTTGTTGCTGTGGTTTTTGTGGGAGAAGGAATTATATTTTGCTAATGACAAATGTTTTACTAGAGCTGTTTGTTTGCTGAAATTATTGTGCATTTTGACCATCAAAAGTGGCTTGATTTTATCATGCTGTTCGATTGGGGTGTATATTGTTTGTCTTACCATGCATTCTTCTTCCAATGTATGTATGTAGAATGTGGGGGGTGGTGGGGTGTTATTGTTTTAATAAGTGCCTTTTTTAATATGCTGTAATGCTTTGTTAGAATGACTGTTAATTATCTTTCTGTAATTTTGCAACTAATAATGTCATGTGGGTGTTTAGTCATTTTATGAAATGTGTGGGCGGTTATGTACGGTGAAACTAAAATGGTGTCCGCTGTAAGGTTTAGTCCAAATTTAGATTGTAAGCTCCTATGAGCAGGGTCCTTCGTACCCAATTGCTAACTGTTTTGCTAAATGTGTATATACTGTAAATACTTTAATGCCACTAAATATGTACATACTTGTGTTTCTGCTGGCAAAATACAATTAAATAGATTTTGCTTGTTGTTCTCTTTTGTAACTTACTTTTTTAATTCGTTTTGGGGGGTGGTGGTTTTGGGGAAGTGGATTACCTTCCTTAGGGACGGTTTGCACTGCTGCAGTGTCTGAGATCAGATGTGAGTCGCACCGCAGTGCAAATCACATGCGATCTGTGCTATGCAATTCCAGCCATACACACAGTATTTCTGAATTGACATTGCATCCTGACCAAACTCGCACAGGACCCTTTTTTGTAATGCAGCATAATCAGACCACAACATCCATGCAATTCAATTCCTGTCTGAATTTGCAGTTGGCAGTGCGATCTGCAAACTGATTTGGGGGTGTCATTAGCTTTCTATTGACACACCCAGTAGTTTGCATATGGCAGTGTGAACTGTCTAAGTCGGGTGCGATGTGAGAACCTGCAGTGGATTTGCAGGGTTCCTTCATCGCACTAGTGTGAACCTGCACTGATAAGTCATCTTCTCATTTATATTTGCATAGTCCTTACAGATATACATCAGCAGGAAGTGTAATGTGGCTGTAAACAGGAAGTGCTGTGTGCACATGGGCTGGAAGCAATTGTGTGGTGATGCCAAATAAATCAATGAACCCCACCCATACCACATATAGCTCCCACATCCTCCCCTACATTGATCAAAAATGTAATTTCAACTTGCTTGTGGCTATAATGTATTGTCCCCCCAATCCATACTAAGCCCTTTGGCTCAGGGATGGATTTTAAGAGGAAACCCACTCCAAATGTTTTTTACAAAATGGCGGGGGATCCCCCAAAATCCAGAACCTTTCTGAGCATGCAGCCTGGAGGTCAGGATGGGGGGACCTCCAGCATGCAGCCTGGAGGTCAGGATTAGGGCCTGCCCCCCTACTGGACCAAACCAGGCCACATGCCTTTAACATGAGGGGGTTTGTGCTTTGGGGTGGGGGGCTCTGCACCCCCCATCCCAAAGCATTTTGTACCTATGTTGATGGGGACAAGGGCCTCTTCCCAACAACCGTGGTTGTTGGGGTCTGCAGTTGGGGGCTGATCGAAATGTGGAAGCCCCCATTAACAAGGGGGTCACCAGATTCTGCCCCCCCATGTGAATGGGTATTGGGTACATCATACCCATTCACCTAAAAAGTGTAAAAATTGAGACATTTTTTGTCCAATCTTTTATGTTAAAAAAGTGTCTCACGATGTACATCCATGGTCAATAGGGATGGTCCCCCAGTTTGAGTCAAAAGTATGTTTGACTCGAACATTGCGGGGTTGCTGAATCCTGAACATTATGGGGCACTCGTGGGAAATTTAAGCGGCCCATAATGCAGTGAAATTGTGGGGGAATTCCGCCCGCTGATTGGCCAAAGCATGCACATAACCTGTGTGCTTTGGCCAATCACAGCATGCTCTGCTGTGAGAGCCATGATTGGCCAAAGGCAGGGTGCCTTTGGCCAATCATTGCTCAGCGGGTCTGAGTCCATGCCCACACTATATAAGGCCACTTACACAGCGGCCAAATATAGTGAAAACATTTGCGGAGATAGCAAAAGTTTAGGCAGTGGCATACAGTATAGGAATATATATGTACAGTATGGTATATATAATATGCTGCATTCAGTGTATTTATTTATTTCAGGTGCTTATATAGCGCTGTCAGTTTACGCAGCACTTTACATATATATTGTACATTCACATCAGTCCTTACCCTCAAGGAGCTTATAATCTATGGTCCCTAACTCACATTCATACATATACTAGGGCCAATTTAAACAGGATCTAACTTACCTACCTGCATGTCTTTGGAGTGTGGAAGGAAATCGGAGTACCTGGAGGAATCCCACGCAGACACAGGGAGAGTATGCAAACTCCAGGCAGGTTAGCATTGTGGTATGGATTTGAACCAGTGACCCTTTTGCTCCCAGGTGCAAGTGCTAACCACTACACCACTGTGTAGACTATATACAGCGCATGCACGCTCGGATAAGGGTTTGGCATAGATTTTAAGAGGAACTCCACGCCAAAATTAAACACAAATTTTGGGTAGGGGTCCCCCGCAAAGTCCGTACCAGGCCCTTCAGGTCTGGTATGGATTTTAAGGGGAACCCCATGCCAAATTTTTGGAAAAATGGTGTTGGGGTCTCCCCAAAATCCAAACCAGACCCCAAAGCACCCTCCCCATGTTGAGGGCATGTGGCCTGATAAGGTTCGGAGGGGGCATGCTCACTCGTCCCCACCTCCCCTGCCATGCCAGGGCTGCATGCTCAGATAAGGGTCTGGTTTGGATTTTGGGGGGACCCCCAAAACAATGTTTTTTCAATTATTTTTATCTATATTGCAGGGAACCAGCAATACATTCCAGCCGCGACTGCTTTTAAATGTCAATTGTTCCTTTACAAATGTCATTTTGTGGTGGCACTGTTCTAAACATCACAGAGATCCATACTAAGGGGAGCCCCCAAGCACGATATTTAACCACTTGCCAACCGCCCGCCGCAGTGGCGGCTGCGATAGCTAGCATTGTGATTGTGCGCCACCGGAGGCTAATGCACTCACTGTGTTCCGGGGGGCAGGGAGCAGGTAGGGCAGACTCAATCTCTGCCGGCTACCTGCGATGCCCCCCCGCAGTGAAAGAACGGAGGTCCGTGTATGTAGATACGGATCTCCATTCTGACAGATGGGGTCACTCCCTTACCCCTGCCAGTCCACCCCCCATACAGTTAAAACACGCCTAGGGAACACAGTTAACCCTTAGAGCACCCCTCCAGGTTAACCCCTTCACTGCCAATGGCATTTCTACATTAATCAGTGCATTTTTATAGCACTGATCGCTGTATAAATGCCAATGGTCCCAAAAAAGTGTCAAAATGGTCCGAAATGTCCGCTGTAATATCGCAGTCCCGATAAAAATCACAGATTGCTGCCATTACTAGTAAAAAATAAAAAGCCCAGAAATTAATTCTCATGATCCGTAAACGCAGCAACTTTTGTGCAAACCAATCAATAAACGCAAAACTGATGAAATTAAATTTTTTTTTCTATTTTTTTGGATTTGTATTTTAGCAAAAAGTAAGAAAAACTGGTTATTTTGCAAAATTGTCACTCTTTTTTTATTTATAGTGGCGATCAGAAATAATGCAGAGGAGATCAAATACCACCAAAAGAAAGTTCTATTTTTGTGGGTAAAAAAGGACACAAATTTAGTTTGGGTACAACGCTGCATGACCACGCAATTGTCAGTTAAAGCGACGCAGTGCCGAATTGCAAAAAGTGCTCTGGTCCTAAAGCGTGAAATCCTTCCAGGGCTGAAGTGGTTAAAGGAATATTTTGTGGTGTTTTTGTTTTTTTTTCACTTTAACCATTATTAACCACATTAGTACTGGGCACGAAAACCCCCTTCCTGTCCAGGCCAATTTTCAGCTTTCAGTGCTATCACACTTTGAATGAAAATTACTCAGTCATGCAACACTGTACCCATATGAAATTTGTGTCCCTTTTTTTCACACAAATAGAGCTTTCTTTTGGTGGTATTTAACCCCTAGTGGGTTATTTATTTTTTGTGATATAAATAAAAATGTAGAAAATCTTGTGAAAAAATGCATTTTCTTTGTTTCTGTCATACAATTTTGCAAATTAGTAATTTTTCTTCGTAAATTTTGGCCAAAATTTATACTGCTACATATCTTTGGTAAAAATAACCCAAATAAGTGTATATTATTTGGTCCTTGTGTAAGTTATAGAGTCTACAAGCTATGGTGCCAATCACTGAAAATTGATCACACCTGATATAGTGACAACCTATCTCATTTCTTGAGACCCTAACAAGCC
This sequence comes from Glandirana rugosa, assembly GCA_018402905.1. Lineage (NCBI taxonomy): Eukaryota > Metazoa > Chordata > Amphibia > Anura > Ranidae > Glandirana > Glandirana rugosa. Next base: position 52,326 of record BLSH010451924.1, read on the forward strand.
AGGAAAGTACAAATACCCCCCAAATGACCCCTTTTTGGAAAGTAGACAGTCCAAGGTATTAAGTAAGAGGTATATTGAATTTTTTGAAGTTGTCATTTTTTCCCACAATTCTTTGCAAAATGAAGATTTTTTTCTTCTTCTTTTTCACAAAATTGTCATATATTAACATGTTATTTCTCACACCCAGCATATGCATATCACAAATTACACCCCAAAACACATACTGCTACTCCTCCTGAGTATGGCAATATCACATGTCTGAGACTTTTTCACAGCCTGGCCACATACAGAGGCCCAACATGCAGGGAGCGCCGTCAGGTATTCTAGGGACATAAATTACACATCTAATGTCATGACGACCTATCACATTTTTGAAGGCCCTGGAGCAACAGGACAAGGGAATTGCCCACAAAATGACCCCATTTTGGAAAGCAAACACGCCAATGTATAATCTATGAGGCATAACGACTCTTTTGAACATGTCATTTTTTTCCAGTAGTTTTTGGAAAATGTGGGAAAAAAATGAAAACACATTTTTTTCCACAAAGTTGTCCATTTATATGATATTTCCAACACATAGCATGTACATAGCAAAAAAGACACCCCAAAATACATTCTACTACTCCCCCTGAGTATGGCGATACCACATGTGTAAGACTTTCATACAGCCTGGCCACATACAGAGGCCCAACATTGAACTAGCACCTTCAGGCGTTCTACGAGCATAAACTACACATCTGATTTCTCAACCACCTATTACACTTTTGAAGGTCCTGGAGCACCAGGACAATGGAATTGCCCACAAAATGACCCCATTTTGGAAAGCAAACACCCCAACATACAATCTTTGAGGCATAATGAGTCTTTTGTACATGTCATTTTTTTCCAGTAGTTTTTAGAAATGTGGGAAAAAAATGAAAACTCATTTTTTTTCCACAAAGTTGTCCATTTATATGATATTTCCAACACATAACATGTACCTAGCAAAAATGACACCCCAAAATACATTCTACTATTCCCCCTCAGTATGGCAATACCACATGCATGAGACTTTTTTTGATTCAACAGTGTTTATTAAAGTTTGCAATTTAACACAGGATTGCACATAGTATACTTTCACCAAAATGATTATACAAACATTGACATTGTTACAGGGTGAATGTTAGGCACAAGTGGATTGGCATGTACATCTTCCACAGAATACATAAGTATCGGTCTCGTCTATACAGTTATCGATTCTAAAGCGTTCCACAACAGATATCTGTGCTTGGGCAGGCCTTTATCACTAGCATGTGTCAGCCGCTTGTAGCCAACGATCCCATATCTTATTGTATTTGGTTTGGCAACCTCTATTAATATATATCATTTTCCTGTAGGGTAGCACATTATTTATTTCCCTCAACCAATCATCAAACTTTGGAGGTTCCTGTCTCATCCAGTTGCGAGCTATCACCTTTCTGGCCATGAACATGGTCTCATGAAGAAAGGTTTTAGTAAATATGTCCACATCGGAATATAGACCCAAGAGCATTGTTTGGGGTTAAGAGTCATTGGGGAGCCCATGTGGTCATGGATGAAATCCACTATCTGTTTCCAGTATGCTTGAACAAAGCCACATAAGATGGAAAAAGGTGCCTGTCTCCCGAGCACACATTAAGCAGAAGACCTCATCGTTTCCCTGCATCCTGGCCTTCTTCACTGGAGTTATGTATGCTTGATGTATAATATACAGTTGGGTTAGCCTATCTGATATTTTAGGGGATATTACCCTACAGTTTTCCAGAACCTCATCCCACTCTTCATCATCCAATTCACCCACTGTCCGCTCCCACCTGCTTTTTAGGTTGTAGGCTAATTTTGTCGCTGTCGGGGTGAGTAATCTATTATAAAAGTCTGAAATTAACTTTTTATGGTCAGAGCCCTTGACAATCTCTATGATATTATTGGGAGTTTGTTGCGTTAGGGGTAGTTCCAATTGGGCGTTTATGGCATGTCTGACCTGCATGTATCTGAAGAACATATGGCCAGGGAAGTGGTATTCTACTTGGAGTTCAGGGAAGCTTTTTAACCTTCCCGCTATTAAGAATTGGTGTAGGTAAATGAGTCCTTAGTCCCCCACCACTCCGCTTCCGGTATGTGTAAAAGTTCTGGAAGGTGTCTGTTTTTCCAGACTGGGGTATACTCGTTAATTCTGGGTATGTTACATTTCGCAGATGCTATGTCCCATATTCGCCTGTAGTGAGTGAGGAGAGAAGAGGAGCTGCGCCCCACATGCATGAGACTTTTACACAGCCTGGCCACATACAGAGGCCCAACATTGAACTAGCACCTCCAGGCATTCTACGAGCATAAATTACACATCTCATTTCTCAACCACCTACCTATTAAACTTTTGAAGGTCCTGGAGCACCAGGACAATGCAATTGCCCACAAAATGACCCCATTTTGGAAAGAAAACACCCCAACGTATAATCTATGAGGCATAATGAGTCTTTTGAACATGTCATTTTTTTCCAGTAGTTTTTGGAAAACGTGGGAAAAAAATTAAAACGCTTTTATTTTTACACAAAGTTGTCCATTTATATGATATTTCCAACACATAACATGTACCTAGCAAAAATGACACCCCAAAATACATTCTACTACTCCCCCTGAGTATGGTAATACCAAATGTGTAAGACTTTTACAGGTGATGTTTACTGATAAGTAATGACGGTCTCTGACGGGTGATTGGCGATGGTCACCGATGGGTGACTGGTGGAGGTCACTGAAGGGTGACGGGTAACTGGTGGTGGTCACTGATGGTTGACGGGTGTTTGGCAGTGGTCACTGATGGGTGACCGGTGTCTGGCAGTGGTCACTGATGGGTGATGGGTGACTGGCGGTGGTCACTGATGGGTGACGGGTGACTGGCGGTGCTCACTGATAGGTGACAGGTGACTGGTGGGGATCACTGATGGGTGACGGGTGTCTGGCGGTGCTCACTGATGGGTGATGTGTCTTGCGGTGGTCACTGATAGGTGACGGGTGTCTGGTGGTGGTCACTGATGGGTGATGGATGCCTTGCGGTGGTCACTGATGGGTGACTGGCGGTGGTCACTGATGGGTGACTGGTGATGGCAGTAGTCATTGACGGGTGATGGGTGTCTGGCGGTGGTCACTGATGGGTGACGGGTGTCTGGCGGTGCTCACTGATGGGTGATGTGTCTGGCGGTGGTCACTGATAGGTGACGGGTGTCTGGCGGTGGTCACTGATGGGTGATGGATGCCTTGCGGTGGTCACTGATGGGTGACTGGCGGTGGTCACCGATGGGTGACTGGTGATGGCAGTAGTCATTGATGGGTGTCTGGCAGTGGTCACTGATGGGTGATGGGTGACTGGTGGTGGTCACTGATGGGTGACTGGCAGTGGTCACTGATAGGTGACAGGTGACTGGTGGTGGTCACTAATGGGTAACGGGTGACTGGTGGTGGTCACTGGTGGGTGACTGGTGGTGGTCACTGATGGGTGCTGGGTGTCTGGTGGTGGTCACTGATGGGTGCTGGGTGTCTGGCGGTGGTCATTGATGGGTGATGGGTGTCTGGCTGTGGTCACTGATGGGTGACAGGTGTTTGGCGGTGGTCACTGATGGGTGATGTTGTCTGACGGTGGTCACTGATGGGTGACAGGTGTCTGGCGGTGGTCACTGATGGGTGGCGGGTGTCTTGTGGTGGTCACTGATGGGTGACGGGTGACTGACCGTGGTCACTGATGGGTGATGGGTGATGGCAGTGGTCACTGATGGGTGACTGGTAGTGGTCACTGATGGAAGACTGGTGTCTGGTGGTGGTCACTGATGGGTGACTGGTCACGGTCACTGATGGGTGTTGGGTGACAGGCCACGGGTGACTTGCGGTGGTCACTGATGGGTAACAGGCCAAGGTCAGTGACGGGTGACAGGCCACGGTCAGTGATGGGTGACAGGCCACGGTCACTGATGGGTGACACGACATGGTCACTGATGGGTGACAGGTGACACGCCACAGTCACTGATGGGTGACACGCCACAGTCACTGGGTGACGGGTGACACGCCACAGTCACTGATGGGTGACAGGCCACGGTCAGTGATAGGAGACGGGTGACACGCCACAGTCACTGATGGATGACGGGTGACACCCCATGGTAACTGATGGGTGACACGCCACGGTCAGTGATGGGTGACAGGTCACGGTCAGTGATGGGTGATGGGTGACAGGCCACGGCCACTGATGATTGACAGGTGCACTTTATAATGGCAGTCTGATGACAGGTGCACTTTATGATGACAGGTACACTTTATGGGGGCAGATGGGATAACTGTTCGGTGACAGGTGCATTGGGGGGGCAGGAGTGAAGTGACAGGGTGTGTGTTTGCATTTTACAGATTAGAAACTCACTGATCCTAGCTCTTCTCTCCTCACACTGGAAACTGTGTGAGGAGAGAAGAGCTGGTAACAGTGAGTTACCGCTCTGTCTACATTACATGTGATTGGTTGTGAGTAGATCACAGCCGATCACAAGGTAACAGCCGTCGGCCGGCGGCTGATACCAGTGTCGGTGACAGGCAGTGTTCCCTGGGAACACGCCGCCACTAACGCGCACATGCAGCACGCTCCCGATCGCGCACATGCACCATGCAAATGGGGGCAGTACCATTTGTGATCAGCCGTGACTTTGTGACCAATGGCTGTTCACCCCAGTCAATGACGCGGTGTGTCCCGGGGACATGCCGCCACTGACAGAACTGGGATGGGCGCATGAGCCGTACAAATGGGGGCAGTACCATTTGTGATCGGCCGTGACTTTATGACCAATGGCTGTTCACCCCAGTCGATGACGCGGTGTGTCCCGGAGACACACCGCCACCGACAGAGCTGGGATGCGCGCGCCCAATCGCGTGCAATCCCGGCTTAAAGGGGTGACGTCATATGATGTTGTCCCAGAATGAGAGCCGTACCGATCCACCGTCGTTTGACATTGGGCGGACGGCAAAGGTTAAAACCACTGCTCCTGAAAAAAAAATCGATTTATAAACTTTTTTATGGCAATGAACTTGCATAAAAGCATTAAATGGAGGAATTCTAAAGCCACAAGTTTGATTCTAATTGACATCCAGTGCTTAGAACATGTGATCCGAGAGGCATCTTCCCAGGTAAATAGAGCTCTGATGTGTGTAGATTTCCTCCCAGTTTGTTAGAGTTGAAGTCTAAATTGCCTTTAATTGGGAGTTATTTTAAGGCACTGCTGGAATAGATTTGGGAGGTATAGTAGGCAGGGCCCATGTGTGGTGCATATATTGCAACTTGTGGTCCACATGGTGTAGAAGGAGGCAAATGTGAAGAAAATACTGGCTAAAGCAAGATCAATAGTGAACCTCTTCTGCAAATCTTCAATTGCAACACAGAAGCTATTGGAGCATTGGGGTTTTTCTCTTTGAAATGACTGTCTCACACGCTGGTCAAGTACATTCAACATGATCACAAGACTCCTCAAACTGAAAGAGTCGGTCTGCCAAATTGCAAACAACATGGGATGGGACAGCTTGCTCCCTAGAGAATGGCAAAAGCTCACATAATTTCATGACCTACTGCTGCCTTTTGCAGAACATACTAAAACCCTCTAGAGTGACACCATGTCCATGTTCCTGGCTGTCCCTGCCCTCTTTGATCTGCTTAGCCACCTTGAGGACTTTAAACAGAACACTAGCTACGAAGACCTTGCCACAATTGCACAGAAAATGAAAGGGAGTGTGAACAGGCATTTTGCTTCATTCTTAGATCCAAATGATGAAATGTTCTTGCCACTTGCAGCAGCTGCTTGTTTTCTCGACCCTACTGTCTGTAAAACCCTTGTCGATGTGACGGATGAGAATATGCAGGAACTGCTTAAAAAGGCAGTATGCCATAAGATAAGTCACATTGCCACACACACAAGCACAACAACATGAGGAATTGTCTGAAGAAGATGATGTGGAACTATTGCAGGAAGGAACCACTGACACCGGCATCCACATCTAAGCAGCCAGTCTTTCAGTTTCTTTCTAAATGCCTCAGAAGACCCAGGCAGAGGATCTCCTCAAGCAACATAGAGCATCAGATCAGAAAATATAAGGAAGAGTTTTTGCACCAAGTTGCCACCATCAGTGAGGACACCACAACAGATTTTTGGCATTCAAAGAGTGACACTTTTTATCAACAACTTAAACCTTTTGCATCAGATCTGTTGGCTATGTCAGCTTCTCAAGCCTTTGCAGAGAGGGTGTTTAGTGTCACAGGTGACCTCTCTAGAGGCCGGTGGAATAGAGGAAGGGTCATGTTGGCACAAAGTGCTTTCCTTAAAATGAATCGAAACAAATAGAAGTGTTTTATTATCCGGGTATTTCTATTTCTAACAATAAGCATACATAATACTTTGTGGGTTGTATTTATTGCGATAGGAAGAATATATAGTTCAACAACAATCTTAACTGTTAATTAAATTCATAGGAAAATGCACAGGCTGAGGCTACAAATGCCATTAGTATGTGCAACAATAACAACCACCACTTTTTATTAACTACTCTCTGTCTTAGCATTGACAAATTTGACAATAGAAGTAAATAATATCACAATAATAAAAAGAAAAACAGATCAGTAACAGTCAAAAGGGACAGCCTTGGGTTGGGGTCCTGCCCCAATAGTCTTTTAAGTGTAATATTTACCTTTATTGTCATTGTGAATGCTGAGAGAGAGAGAGGAGAGAGGAGGAGTTGATAAAAAGTGGTGACACACACACACTAATGGTATTATTGCAGACTGTGCACTTTTTCTTTGAATGTATCTGAGAATTAAAACTGTTTAAATAATAAACTGACAGTAAACTGATTACTATTGTAGAAATAAGCATTACCCTCTGTCGTGGATTCTTTCTTTCAGGTACAGATACCTGACACCTGTTAGTCAGTAATACCAAATTCAAGATAATATATGTAGCTACATAGAGACCAGACAGAATCAAGTAAGTTTGAGTCAGTTGATCTGCTTTAATTTTGACGCGTTCAGGTTATATACAGTAAATGACGTATGTAAGGATAGGTTAGGTCAAGATATAGTTGACCAATCAAAGGTTAGTAAAGTCTACAGCAAGCCTAGTGTTAAACATCTTGTGACCACGGTTCATCGAGGAGTCATCATCAGGATTTATTTATTGTCTGTGATTTTCGGACATCCTTAGCCAGATGGCCATCTGGCTGATTGTTCCAGGAACTTGAGGAACTTGTATGGTCACAGGTTCTCCAAACATAATCATGTGCCCCAGTAGTCATCAGAATTATTTATGCCATATGCCAGTGTACATGTAAGATAAAGAAATACGCTCAAACTAATATTATCAGTAGCAAAAGCCATTCTGCTCTGAGAAGCCATCTTGCCACCTCATCTTCCCCCCTCTTGAGAATTTACTGATCACCCTAACTGCCTATCCACTTATCAGACCCTCCCAAGGGAGCAGCCCTTACGCTTGGGACACTGGCCCAGAGGGCAAACCTCAGTGGGTGGTTCTTTGCCTGTGGGGGGGTGACTCCAAACGGGAGACCCGGTCACAGGGTTCGCATTCCCGACGAGGGAACCCTCCCAGACTATTCACCTATCCGTCAATCCCACTAGTCATTTAAGAGTTCTCCCCCCTTCTACTCCACCGTTCTACCGAAGAGTCTCGTCTTACCGAAAACGATGACTATTATAATCAAACTCGCATAAAGAAATAGAATGTACATGTGACCGTATACCGTATTTATTAAGACTACTGATGACCCCGTGTACTAATACAAACCTCTTGGACACTGGTATGTTCAAGGAGTTCAAGGACCTTGTTAGTCGGTCTACCGGTAGACCGATTCCTACAGGCTTTTGGTGTCTGTTATTTATTTAAGACTACTACTGAGGAGCTACTTGGCACCAGTGTTCTACAAATTGTGATCCGAACGACATCTGAAATGATTGGAAACTAACCAGTTGATATAGAACTGGGTTGGATAGGAATGTATGCAGAAAATGACATATATTGGACTTGCGCGGTTTTAATTTCGTCTAGTTGACTGAGTGTTAGTAAAGTCTACAGCAAGCCTAGTGTTAAACATCTTGTGACCACGGTTCATCGAGGAGTCATCATCAGAATTTATTTATTGTCTGTGGTTTTCGGACATCCTTAGCCAGATGGCCATCTGGCTGATTGTTCCAGGAACTTGAGGAACTTGTATGGTCACAGGTTCTCCAAACATAATCCTGCGCCCCAGTAGTCATCATAATTATTTATGCCATATGCCAGTGTACATGTAAGATAAAGAAATAAGCTCAAATTAATATTCTCAGTAGCAAAAGCCATTCTGCTCTGAGAAGCCATCTTGCCACCTCATCTTCCCCCTCTTGAGAATTTACTGATCACCCTAACTGCCTATCCACTTATCAGACCCTCCCAAGGGAGCAGCCCTTACGCTTGGGACACTGGCCCAGAGGGCAAACCTCAGTGGGGGGGTGTCCGTTTCTTGGTGAGGTTCTGAGGTGGTGGGTTCTTCATACATAGGGGGTTGAGGTGACAGATGTCTCATTACAGCATACTCATTGTCATCATTCATTCCTCCTCTCCGCATGGAGGTTGGAATAGGTTGTGTTCTTGGCCTGTGTAATTTTACCAATGACACACAAGATTATATTGATTAACACAAAACCGAGGAACAAACATACCACAAGCATTATTATGACCCCTCCCAATCTTTGGCACCATTGTATCACAGAACCAAACCAAGACCCAACACTCCCCAGCACCTTAAAAGGATTCCAACCATCTTGGCTGATGGCACGGGCTTGGGCTTGTAGCGCTTCTACCTTAGCACTGTGCTCTCTAATGATTTCTGAAAAGTCCAGGATTTCCCTAGAGGTATTAAAGATCCAGGTGCAACACTCATGGCTCTGGGTTTGTTCACAGAGACCATTTAGGGCTGCAGTTAGAGATTCTATGGCCATCTGTTGTTCCAGGGTGACACATCTAATTTGTTTTTGTTCCTCAGCTAACAAGCGTATGTCGGTCTGGGTCAGATTCAACACTTCGTCAATTATTGTGGAATAGTTGTTCAGTCTGGACATGAGTTCAATTCCCCATCCAGTCCAGGCTGGAAACCAGGATCAGGCTTTATCAGCAGTAGTGAAAAGTTCAAATTGCAACATGATAATCAAAGTGAACCGTGACTAGCAAACTGCAAGCAGCGCTAAACAGTCTTTCAAAATTGTAGTTTTCTCTAAGAGCTGAGTAATAAGTCCATCCACTCTAGATAGAAAATGCTGAGGTCCTGGCCACCACCACACCACGTGCAGGGATAATGGGAGGAAGACCCCCCAATGTGGAAAAACTCACCAGATATCAATAGATAACCCGCATTCAGATCTTATAGGTGTTCACCTCTCCTTCAATCGACACCATTTGGATCATAGATAAACATAAATTTTAGATACGAGCTGAAGAGATGTGTCTGGTTTGTGCCCTGTGGAGTATCTCCTGTACTGCATGTGGAACCATGATGGTCAGTGGGTGACCTAACACCATGTCAGTTGTCTTATCTAGCAGCAATTTGCAAGCAGCCACAGCTCGTACACAGCTGGGAGATCCCTTGATCACAGGGTCAAGTTGGCAGGAAACATAGGCCAGTGGCCTTTTTCTGCCCCTGTGCTCCTGTGTGAGAACCCCAGATGCATGTCCGTTCTGTTCATGACAAAACAGAGTGAAGGGCTTTTCATAGACCTGCAACCCCTCCTTCAGTTCTCCAAGACAGTCTGATTCCTCTTGATTCAAGGAGAAAGGCTGTCTTGTAGTGGCTTTGTACAGGGGGGGCATTTTCTGTGAAGCATTTGGTATCCAGTCTCTACAGTAACCCACCAGTCCCAGGAATGCTCTCAACTGTCTTTCATTTCTGGGAGTTTGGTATTCTTTTATGGCTGAGACTCTGTCAGTTGTCATATGTTTGGTACCATGAGAAATACAATGCCCCAGGAAAACCACATTTTCCTGACAGTACTGTAACTTCTCTTTACTGGCTTTGTTGTTGGTCTCAGCTAGGAAACAGAGCAGGCTGATGGTGTCCTGTTCACATGTTTCCAGGCTACTAGAGCAAACAAGCAAGTCATCTACATACTGGATTAGGGTCGTCTCTGTGTCAGTGGGAGACCACCCATCCAGCACCTCCTTCAACTTGTTACCATACTCAGATGGGGAAATTGCGCAACCTTGTGGAAGACGACACCAGGTGTACTGCTCTTTTTTGGAACGTGAAGCAAAACAGGTACCAGCAGTCCCTGTGAAGGGGTACAGAAAAAAATTCATTTGAAATGTCAATCACCGAGAAAAACTTGGCTGTTGGTGGTATTCCCCCCAGTAAAGTGTGAGGATTGGGCACAATCTGAGCAGCAACCTCAATGACACGATTTATTGCTCTCAGATCATGTACCATCCTGTACACCATCGGCTTTCCCTTTTCTGTTTTCTTTTTTAATGGGAACAATGGTGTATTAACACTTGATCTCAGTTTTGTTACCACTCCTGCTTGTTCGTATCTGCTTAACTGTTCTCGTATGCCATCCATCTGTGACACATTTAATGGATACTGTGGCAGACATGGAGGCACCGCCCCTGGCTTCAGCCTGACCAATACTGGCTGCACATTCAGTAGTCCTACGTCATATCTGTCAACAGTCCATAATTTGTCAGGTACCGGTAAACTGAGTCTGTCTTTTCTTAGTTGTGGAGTGCTCTGTTCTGTGTAGTCATGTGCAAACATGATGTTTAGAACTTCCGGTGACATTTGTCCGGTGACAATAACTCGTCCATCACAATACTGAATATTGGCACCTATCGCTGTCAGGATGTCAGCACCCAGTAGGTTAACAGGGGCCGTGTCTGATACTAACAGCTATGTCACTAATTCAGTGTGTTTTCCTATCTGTAAAGTCACTTCCTTTGTCTCCTGGAGAGGGCATGGAATGCCTCCCAGCCCCACACTTTCTACTGTCCTGTTACTGATGAACTGTTTAGGCACCTCTTCCCTTCTAATAATGATCCGAGCTGCCCCCATATCACAAATAAAGGTTTTTCCTGGGTCAAAAGGCAGCTGTTTAAACATTAGCTGTATCTGTGCTTCTGCTCCAGTTTTTGGTGTTTTGATGGGATATGCTGATACGGGTTGGCTGGATCCCTATTCGCTGTCTTGGTCCTCCCTGTGAGGGACTGTGGGTCTCTGTTTGCGGGGGCTTTTGCATTCCCTGGCAAAGTGCCCAAATTTCCCGCAATTGAAGCAGGTTACCTTTCGTTTGTCTGCCCTTTGTTCACCCTCCCTTTTCTCTGTTTCCTGTCTGGGCCTTGCTACATACATAACCCTCTGCCTCAATAAGTTTGTCTCGGCCCCAGTAATAACCGGGATAAATAAGTCTTCATCCATGACTAAACTCTCTGGTCTGGCTGTCTCCACCATCTTCCTTAACTGAGGTCTGAGCCCCTTTATAAACTGTCCTCTGACGGCATTCTTAACAGTATAATTTCTCAGACTTCTGAATAAATAGGGCCAATAATGACCCCGGCTCTGTTTGAATAACTCCGTCTCCCAATACATACATCGTTCCGGGTCTGTCCTTTGTCTCTTTTCCCTCCCACTTGTTTCCCGTCTGTTTGCTTTCCATTGGACGAAGTTAACGCCCTTTAAACCCGTGAAACGGTCCCTTACGTTTTCGGGGGCGTTTGTCTCTGGGTGTCAGGGAGTGTCCCTCCTGGTTCTGTCGCTTATCCCTAGGTCGGTTGGGCATAGTCGTATAGGGTAGTTTTGTGGTTTTTGACCTCGTCTTCGTGTCTATGTCGATTACAAATTTGTC
>BLSH010451924.1:67618-83273 GCA_018402905.1 Glandirana rugosa
GGTGCTGTCAAATTGTAAGCAAACAATGGGCTTACCTGGCCAGATTTTTCAGTGTTCCCAGCGTACTCCAGGTGTGTTCCTCCATTGTAGATGACTCTACCTCCTCCTGGCTGGCTCACCAATAAACTGTCGTGGATTCTTTCATTCAGGTACAGATACCTGACACCTGTCAGTCAGTGATACCAAATTCAAAATAATATATTATAGAGACCAGACAGAATCAAGTAAGTTTGAGTCAGTTGATCTGCTTTAATTTTGGCGCGTTCAGGTTATATACAGTAAAAGACGTATGTAAGGATAGGTTGGGTCAAGATATAGTTGACCAATCAAAGGTTAGTAAAGTCTACAGCAAGCCTAGTGTTAAACATCTTGTGACCACGGTTCATCGAGGAGTCATCATCAGAATTTATTTATTGTCTGTGGTTTTCGGACATCCTTAGCCAGATGGCCATCTGGCTGATTGTTCCAGGAACTTGAGGAACTTGTATGGTCACAGGTTCTCCAAACATAATCATGCGCCCCAGTAGTCATCATAATTATTTATGCCATATGCCAGTGTACATGTAAGATAAAGAAATAAGCTCAAATTAATATTATCAGTAGCAAAAGCCATTCTGCTCTGAGAAGCCATCTTGCCACCTCACCTCAAGTATTGGTTTATTATGCTGTGCCTGTGCCAGACTGGCAGTGACAGTGCCTGTGCAGTGTGCTGTCTGTGTGTGCTTTGCGTGGTCTTGTACATGTACAGCTGTGGACAAAAGTTTTGAGAATGACATCAACATAAATTTTCACAAAGTCTGTTGCTTCAGTGTTTTTAGATCTTTTTGTCAGATGTTACTATAGTATACTGAAGTATAATTACAAGCATTTCATAAGTGTCAAATGCTTTTATTGACAATCACATTAAGTTTATGCATAGTCAATATTTGCAGCGTTGAGTTGACCATTCTTTTTCAAGACCTCTGTTATTCACACTGGCAGGCAAGTAGCATGTTGTCATTGTCAATCAACTTCTGCGTTATATCCTGGTTGCATTGATGGCACTGGCAGTGGCACTGGCACCCCTTCTTGCATAATCAATGCTTGGAGTTTGTCAGAATTTGTGGGGTTTTTTTGTTCACTCTCCCACTTCTTGAGGATTGACCACAAGTTCTCAATGGGATTAAGGTCTGGGGGGGTTTCCTCGCCATGAACCCAAAATTTCCATGTTTTGTTCCCCAAGCCACATAATTATCACTTCTGCCTTATGGCATTAGAAATGGCAAGGTGATGCTGGAAAAGGCAGTGTTCATCACCAAACTGTTCTTGGATGGTTAGGAGAAGCTGTGATCTTGAGGATGTTTTTGTATCATTTGTCCATGGCATGAGACCACTCCCGTGGATGAGAAGCAACCCACCCTACACATGAATGGTCTCAGGATGCTTTACTGTTGGCATGAGTATGACACAGGGCTGATAGTGTAACACTCATGCTCACCTTTTCTTCTCTGAACAAGGTTTTTTCCCGATGCCCCAAACAATCAGAGAGGGGATTCATCAGAGAAAATGACTTTCCCCCAGTCCTCAGCAGTCCAATCCCTGTACCTTTTGCAGAATATCAGTCTGTCCCTGATGTATTTACTGGAGTCAGTGAGATAGTGGCCTGGCTTGTGGCCTCTTTGCTGTCCTTCTTGATCCGGGCCACTGGCCAGCTAAGCTGCTAAAATATTTTGTTGTGTTCTGTTGTTTAATTTGAGCTTCTTGAACTATTCATGTAAATGATTGGTTGCATCATCATGACCACGCAAAGAGTTTTTATTTTTCTGTATTTTTATGTGACCCTTTTGTCAAGAAAGCAGTACTCTTGACGAAACGTTTTTACTTAAATAATGACGACTAAATCTGTGTCTGTAGTGCATGTTCAAAGTCAAACCTTAATACCATAAATAATAACATATTCAATTTTTCACTCCAGTAGTAGTATATAATGAGTTTGGAAATTGTAGAGAAATGCTTACATACTGCATTACAATTACAATTTAACTAAACACATTCGATTTTAGTTGACTAAAATTATTTTATTTCACTAAAATGTACTGGAGATTTTAGTCGACTAAAATACGATGACTAAAATGGGACTAAAACTAAAATACCATTTTATTCTTAAGACTAAAGCCCCGTTCACACGGTACAATGGTTGTACAACAACGGTCGTACAACCAGCTTGTTGTACGATCATCCGACTGTTAGTATGCGCTATTACAACAGCCGTCGTACAACGGTTCTACAACTGAAGTTGGATGAGCAGACTAGAAAAGTTTGGTTGTACAACAAGCGGTTGTACAACTGTTGTACCGTGTGTACAGAGAAGTTGGTCCAACAAAGTTGTACATGCAAAACAGGCATGCTCAGAAGTCAGGAACGCCCAGAAGTGTCCATTCTGGGAAACCTATGTTCCTAATTGACAAATCACATGCACCTGAACTTCCTCGTTATACGCACGTAACACGTTACTACGTTAGGCTTGGTTGTATGATCGCTTAGTGCATGTCAGTATGTGAGACACAACAGCCAACATACGATTTTGGACGTCCAGTCGTACGACCATCGCACCCATGTGTACGGGGCTTAAGACTAAAACTAAATCGAAATTTGCTGCCAAAATTAACACTGGTGGTTTGCATATTCTATGCAGCCAAGTTTGTGCTGGAATTGTTTCAAAATAATACAGGAACCTTTTCCAAAATAGTGTTATGTTGTGTTGAGTTTGATTGATGTGAATAAGCACCATTGAAAACAATGTCATTTCTATTGTCATGCAAATCAAGTCACACCTGAAATCGCACTAGTGTGAACAAAGCCATAAACCTGCATGGGAGGCAGTGGTGTATCATCCATGGGTGCAACGTGTGCACTGCACATGGGCCCTGAGGGAAGGGGGGCCCACTGTGCTCTGACAGAAACTGCACCTATGGATGAGACATGTGTCAGGTGCTACAGCTGCGCCTGTCACTTCATACAGCATGCAGGGGTTGACTCAGCATTGAGTGATCATTGAGTGATGATTGGGGGGCCCATGAGAGGTTCCTGTCGGCAGCTGATGCAGGCACTGGGAAAGGTGGAAGGACTTTTGCTGGCTGAGATAAGAGGGATGGCGGAGCCATGTGAATGAGGCAGCCAGTTCTGGCCACTCCTAATCCTAAGGGGTTCTACACACACAGCCTTCACCTATCCATTCCCCTCTGTGGTCAGCGGGCGGGGGGGGGGGCACAGACCACATAACCATTTTGGCGGACAGCAAGTCGGTACCAAAACGAGAGCCAGAGGTGGCAGAGTGTATGGAGCAGCAGCCTGCTTTGTGTGCAGGTCAGTGATCACCAGCAGCTTAGTGTGTGCTTTATTCTATAACAGGCTCAGTGTGACAGTGACTGCTCATGCACTAGGTGCTATAACATATATATATAACACTGATCTCTATACATTGAGTGCTATTACCTATGCCACTCAGTGCTATTACTGAATGCCACTCAGTGTACAGATATCGGTGTTATATATAGGTAATAGCACTCAGTACATAGAGATCTGTGTTATATACCTGTATAAGGAATAGCACTCAGTGTAATGATATTAGTAAAATATGCACTCCACACTCCCCTCCTGCACATACTACCCACTGCCATACACTCTGCACTCCTTTCCCTGCACATACTAACCACTGCCAGACATTCGGCATTCCTCTACCTGCACATACTACCCACCACCACAAACTTCGTACCCCTCTCCTGCACATACTGCCTGCTGCCATACACTCCATACCCATTTCCTGCACATACTGCCCACTGCAATACACTCTGCACTCTTCTCCCTGCAGATGCTACCCACCACCATACACTCCGCACTCCTCTCTCTGCACACACTACACAACCATACACTCCGCACTCCTCTCCCTGCACATATTACCCACTGCCATACACTCCACACTCCTCTCACTTCACATACTACCCATCGCCATACAGTCTGTACCCCTCATTATGCCAGTCAGCCCTAGATTAGTTGCTGTGCAAAATAAGGGGGATTTTATTTTTACTTTGCCATGCACCTTACCCAGAATGAAAGTGAATGAACTGTTTCAACAATGTTCAGAATATATTACTGATTAGATTTTTTTATTTAAAATGCCATAAAATGGCAAAAGACTTAATAGTACTTCCCATTGTCCGCCATTATTCTTAGGTCTCCCCGATAAGAAAATCACAAAATACATTTTAAGAAAATAGCTTCTTAGAATTTCCTTTCAGTTCTGCTACTATAAGAGGTTCTTCAGGTTTTTTTCACCAAAGTCTTGATTGTGGCTTCAAGCGTGCAGACTGATCATCACTTCAGCAAAGCCACTTTCTCTTCTTTTGTTGAAATGTACCCAAGTGTAAAATCAGTGAATAAACAACAAAAGAAAGATGGGTTTTCAGAGCAGAGGAGAGCCAGAATAAATTTCCTATGGTTTTTGAGTCCATTGTCTAGGGATAGTTTAAAGCAAGTGATTGGATTAAGGTCAGAAAGGATGTGACAAGCGCACTGCTATTGGAAAATAATTACATTTATCAATTCTACAAACCTCTTTTACATGTTACAAGAGAAAAGTCTCAAAGTAGGGCTTCCTCAATTAAAAACATAAAGAAATGGGAGCTTGCATAAAGGTAATATATTGATGAATAAACCATTAAAAGTAAGTAAAAACTCAGAATGGTTTACATACTTGGGTATTGGGAATATAGCTTGATAAATTAAAGAGACAGCAAAAAAGCCTAGAAAATTTAAGGAGAAGGTTTTAAAAGATGTCTGCATTCTTTAACAATATAAAACCTTGCAGATTGGACAAACATTATCATTGACAAAAAAATATGGATTGGTGATTTGCCTATCCTTCCTATCAATGTCTTTCATAATGATCTGATAAATGAAAAATAAAATGAGTCTGCCTTTTTTGTTGATGAAACAACATTATGTCAAATTTTTGCAACCATCAAGGATCTTGACAAAATCTCAACATTGGCAGACAAATAGCAAATATAATAATATGAAAAAATACATGGTTATGCATCAAGATCAGGGGTCAGTTTAAGGCAGTGGTTCTCAACTCCGGTCCTCAGGACCCACCAACAGGCCAGATTTTAAGTATTGCCTTGGGGAGATGCAGACTAGAATACTGCAATCACTGAGCAGCAAATTATATCACCTGTGATGTATTTCAGTTATCCTGCAAACCTGGCCTGTTAGTGGGTCCCGAGGACAGGAGTTGAGAACCACTGGTTTAAGGGAAGGTTCAAGGTCCTTAAAATTTTAAGAGGGGTCAGACTGCACTACGTAGTAGTAAAACAATACCCTGGTATCAGTGGAAGCAAACAATGCTCAAGACTTGTTCACCAGTAGAAAAAAGGACCTAGAACCTGTGATCACTGGGGAAGGAATAATGCCCTATCATTGGGAGAAACAGTGCAATATTTCTGGCCTCAGTGGGAGGATTAGTGCACCATCATTGGTGTCATCAGGGAGAATAGTGTCCCATTATAGATGTGAGTTAGAGAAATAATGCCTCATCATTGGTGTCAATTGGAGAAACAGTGACCCATTGTTGGTGTCAATGGGAGGAATAATCCCCCTAAAAATGGTACCAATTATGTAACTATGTATCAGTGGGAGTAATTGTTTGTCATTGTTGTGAGTGGGAGAAATGATGCCCCACTTTGGGGTCAGTTGGAGGAATGGTACCCCATTATTGGTGTCAGTGGGAAGACTATTGCACCAAAGGACAATTAAAGAGGAAGTGAACCCTGATGGGGTTTACTTCCTCTTTATTCCCCTGCAAAGTAAAAGCATAATGGGCTACTATGCATCACATAGTAGCCCATAATGTGTCACTTACCCGCAAACAAAGCCTGCGATGACTCCTGTGCATGCAGCATCCATCTTCGACCCCTCTTCCTTCCGGTGCCACAATCTCTGGCTCTGTGACTGGCCAGAGTCGCTTGACGTCACTCCCGAATATGCACACGGGAACCACCAGTCACGGCACGAATGAAGTGAAGAAATGGCACAGCATGCCGTTTCTTCACTGCTCATGTGCCGAATGAAGTCGGCAATGGCAGTACACTGTATATCTCCTAAACAGTGCAGGTTTAGGAGATATGCAGGGCACCTACATGTAAGCCTTATTATAGGCTTACCTCTAGGTTAAAGTGGTTGTAACGGGTTGACAGCCACTTTAAATGTGAGCAAAAGGCGCCGCTTGGGGAACACTGGCCTAGAAATAGTATTGATCACTATACACTGAATGGAACAGTTAGCTAAATTAAAAACCAGAGAAAGACTTGAAAATATTGGCTAACAGCAAACTTAATGGCTGCTGAAAAAGAAAACATAGGGGTTGATTTACAAAGACAAATTAACTGTTCACTTTGCAAGGAAATTTCTGCTATACAAAAGAAGTTTCCTTTAGCTTGGTGAATGTGTGAAAATTCACTTTGCAATAAATATCCATCACATGCAAAGAAAATTAAAAAACAAGTGATCAGTTTGACTTACCTATAAATTCCATATCTTAGAGTACAGTACAGGACACAGGAGTGGTCACAGACCATAGGTTATATTACTTCAGGTGATTCAACACTGACAAAATGTTTGCTGGGAATGCACCCAAGTGCACACTCATATAACCCAAACAACTTCCTGGGAATCTGACATGACAGCCTAAAGCACCTTGATGCATAAGCTCACATTGACAAAGGCCTGGAAATTCTTTGAGAAGGTATGAACAGAGGACTAGGTGGAAGCATTGCAAATCTGTGAAATGGATGCTTGAAGCTGAAAAGCCCAAGAAAAACCAACAGATCTGGTAAAATGTGCTCTGATAGGGAAGAAGGAGCCCTGGAAATGAGCCCGAGACACCTAGCTATAATGAAAGAGGAATCAGCATGACCTTTCTTGGGACCTTCAGGGAGGACAAAAAGGGAATCATTTATAAGGAAAGAAGATGCTGAAGACAGGTAAACCCTATCTGCTCTGACCACATCAAGACAATGGGGTAGAATCTCCTTGGCATGCTTCAGGGCAGGACAGAGGGAAGGGGCAATAATATATTAAGGTGAAAGGAAGAGACCATTTTGGGAAGAAAGGAGAGTCAGGTCTCATGACAACCTTATGTATCTGTATGAAAAATAATAAAAGGTTCTTCACAAGAAAGAGCCACCAATTTGGAAACGTGTTATGAAAGTATTGGCCACCAAAAAGGCCACTTTATTAGTGAGATCCTGCAATGAGATATCCCAGACTAGTTCAAAGGAATTATAAGAGATCCGGATGGCCAAAATCCAAATTCAAAGGAATGTTTTGAAATAACCTATAGCAGCAGAGATCTCAGGGATACACCAAAGTGGGAGATTGACATGAGCCACACATTATATACACAGTTTTAACAAGAGTGTGCAAGGCCAAAGGTATTTGAAACAGAATGGACAGGGCATAAGCCTATCCCTTTAGAATATCTGTGTATAGGTACTTATGCATTGCTATGTACAACAACTGAGAAAGAAATGAAAAATAAAAATGTAATTTAAAATATTCCTAATCAGAGCTGTAGTACTTACATGCTGATAAAAAGTTATTAATGTGGAGACACAAAATAAACCACCCTAATTCCAAAAATGAACAGCTGTAGCCATTAAGTAGTGAACTCCAATACTAAAAATAGAGCAATAATATGTGTAAAAATGGTGTGCTATTCAGAAAAAAAACGTTTCTATATTACTGAGCAATCAATCATAAAAGGCAAAAAGGCATGATGATATAATGTGTATAGAACATAAATAAAATGAAGCAGTGCCCAGTTACAAATGTGTAAAAAAACAATAAAAAAATAAAAAAAAATGTACTCCAAAATTCAAAACTTGAATCCAATTTGAATGTGCAAGTGCTCAGTCCAAAATATAGCCACTGTTGCTAAGAAATGTCAGAAAAGATTCTTATAGGCATGTGTCAGTGAACTAAACCCGCCACTTTCAGGTAAAATAGCTTCTCACCTCAGAGAATGATCAATTGGTCAATCTGCGCTTTTATAGTAGAGAATAATGGTCTTCAAATCCTGATCACTTCTACCGAAAAGATCTGTCTCCTTTCCTCCCATTTCACGTATCACTCAGAATATGAACAGACATTCATAGCACAATATTGCCAAGAAATACCCAATTTTATTAACCACTTGTCGACCAGCCACTGTTTGATGGCGGTTGGTTGGCTCTATTGTGCAAATCGCCATAGCTGTATGGCAGCGCTTTAAGAGACTGTAGGGGGCGCATGTGCACCCACTGCACGTCTCTGGAGCCGATGCGCTTGGCCGGTGGCTGCAATGTCTGCTGGCTACCCGTGATCTCTCCTCACAGAGCCAGAATGGGGATCTGTTCATGTAAACAAACGGATCCCGTTCTGACAGGGAGGTGGAGAGAGATCTGCTGTTCCCAGTGATCGGTAGCAGCTTTCTCTCTCCACCCCCAGTCACTACACTCCCCCACAGTTATAAACACTTACCCAGGGAACGCTTAACCCCTTGATCGCCTCCTAGTGTTAACTCCTTCACTGCCAATGACATTTATACAGTAATCAGTGGCTATTTTTACCTCTGATCGCTGTATAAATGTCATTGGTCCCAAAAAAGTGTCAAAAGTGTTCGATCTGTCCACCTCAATATCACAGTCCCGCTAAAAATCGCAGATCACCGCCATTACTAGTAAAAAAAATAAATAATAAAAATGCCATAAATCTATTCCCATAGTTTATAAACGTGATAACTTTTGCACAACCCAATCAATATACGCCTATCACGATTATTTTTACCAAAAAATATGTAGAAGAATATATATCGGCCTAAACTGAGAAATACATTTTTTATATTTTTTTGGGATATTTATTATAGCAAAAAGTTAAAAAAAAGTTTTTTTTTTTTCAAAATTGTCGTCCTTTGTTTGTTTATAGCGTAAAAAAATAAAAACGCAGAGGTGATCAAATACCACCAAAAGAAAGCTCTATTTGTGGGAAAAAGGGATGTCAATTTTCTTTGGGTAAAGCATTGCACGACCACGCAACTGTAATTTAAAGGGACGCAGTGCTGTATCACAAAAAGTGCTCTTGTCACGAAGGGGCTAAATCTTTCCGGGGCTGAAGTGGTTAAAGTAATCCAATATCTGCTTACATTAAAACTGATTCAAGGGGGCGTGGCCTGGACATGGCGGAATAGAGACGCTTTCTGCTTGAGCTCCTGCAGGCCACCCGGCAACTATCACTATCTAAGTGGCTAACAACACCCGGGATGAACATGGTTAAGCACCGTAGAACAAAGAATTACCGGGGCACCCCTCTGAGACGTGAAATTCAGCATTACTTCACGAGACTGCAGTCCTCGGGCCACCGGAGCCGCGGCTCGGCGACACGTGGCGAAGCCCACATAATGGCGGCGGGCCCTTCCTCTCCAGCCTCCTCCATCACAGACCGCTCTACGGAATTGCTGGATATGTCCCGATCACAGAGCATGGAATCGCACGAGGGATCCGGCCCTGGAGATTCGGATCTCCGGTCACTTATACAGGCCTTACCAACGAAGGCAGACATTGAGGCTCTTTTCCTCCGCTTGGAAGAAACCCACCGCAAGGACCTTCAAGAGGTGCGAGCAGAGGTGCAGCAGATTGCGGATCGGACGACCGCTGGGGAGTCGGCCCTAGACGCCTTAGAGGCCCGGGTGTCGCAGCTTGAAGTAGCGGGAACATCCCAGGCAGCCCAGACGGTAGCCCTACGCCTACATTTGGAGGACTTGGAGGACCGGAGCTGTAGGAATAATCTGCGGCTCCGGGGCCTACCGGAGGCAACGGGCCCCGAGGACCTCCGGGATACGGTCTTAGCCATATTCCGAGGAATATTAGCACCATCCCCGCCGACTAGCCTGGAACTGGACCGCGTTCACAGGGCCCTGGGTCCGCGTCCCACAGATCCTGACAGACCAAGGGATGTAATATGCAGGGTACACCGTTATACCCATAAAGAGCAGATACTGAAAGGGGCTTGGGAGAGAGGAACGCTGGACTTTGACGGGGCAAGCATCAAGATATACCCTGATATCTCCAGGGCGACTCTCCAGCGCCGTGCTATACTCAAACCGTTGCTGGAAAAGATTCGTCAGCTTGGCTGCACCTATAGATGGGGGTTCCCTCTCTCTCTCACGGTTCGGAAAGGCTCGTAAGCCTTCGTCCTCCATCACCCTGCAGACCTGCCGGCCCTGTTCTCCTTCCTAGAGACGGACGCCATAGCAGTCCCGGATTGGCTGCAGGCACTTCCTTCCAGACGCTTTGGAGTCCCCGGGGGCTCGGGTGGGCTCCCGCCCAGGAGGCCGAGGCCCCGCCGCGGATCACGCAGCTTACAACGCTCCACAGACCCAGAGTCGTGAAGGGGATAGATAACCCTCCAAAAACTGGTTACGCCTTTTGTCACCCTGCACAAACTCTCCGAAGGGATCCATATTCATACCACCGTGACCCACCCAATGCAAGCACTACTACCGGAATTTTCTGACGGGAACTGACCTGCTATGGCGGGGACTACCGAACTACCTTCCCCTTCCACGTACTCTGTCATAGGAACCGTGAGTATTGTCAATATTATGTCCCAACTGCTGGCCAAGGTCCATCATGGACACATACAGGAACATTCCTACTTGGGACTTTAATAGCAGTTAACTGGGCATCGCTCATGTCCCTCTCTTACCCGCATTCCTGGACCTTATTAAGCTCCCGGACTGCAGCCGAGCGGGTTGGGATTGGGATCTGGGGGATGCAGATGTACTATCCGGGGCCTCCCCCCATCCCATGTCTTTTCTTTTATTTTATTTTGTTTTACTATTTTGGGCCCTCTGTACCCTGGGTCCGTTTGATCCCAACCTCTGTGGAACCAGGCGGATGTTTACCTGACACGGAAAATGTATTGGGACAGCGAGAGCTCCACTTGCAGAATGCCCGCATATGTTGGAGCTTGTTATGTTTAGTTAATGTGGGCTATGCTGATTTGATTGAATGTAGTTCCCTGTTAATGTTATAGGACGTGGGCAGATGATGTTCTTGTCTCTCGGGGGGTGACTCGGAGCTCCGGTCCGCGGGATTCCCCGGGGGAAAAGGTGGGAAGCCACCCTCTCACGGGGGGGGGGGCTCGACCTGGGTCTTCGGCCTGCGGATGGTTGCCCTGACCTCAGCTCCTGGCGGGTTGGATGAGGATTGCCCCATATATGGACCGGGGGACGAATGTTGCTTTGTGTTGATCTGAAGAGCGCGCTGAACTCGTCCCCCTCCTTGAGGAGGGGGGCGACCTCGCCCGCTACAGCAAACACCAATTGAATGCCTTAACCATCCTTTTATTTTGTTATTAAGGTTATCTTTAATATGCCACGTATGTTGCATCTATGCTTTAAATGTTTATTTGCCGGGGGGTTAAGGGGGCTCTCTGTCCGCTGTTTCCTGACACCTTCCCCCCTTAGGCTTGCATTTGCTGCGGGGGTTACCCTAGCAGTAAATGCCCACAAAGACGATTGTCTATTATCTCTGGTCTTAGAGACCAGAGGAAACCTTCCCCCTCTTTCTTGACCCACCTTCTGGTTTCTTTCCCCCTCTGAACTAAACCCACCTTCTTGAGCTCTCTTCTGCTCTCTTGTTTCTCTTGCCCCCTCCCCCCTTCTCTTTCTCCCCTTTCCCTTCTTTGCTCTCTCTCTACTCTTTTTCTTTTTCTTTCTGTTCTTTTCTTCCCGGCTGGCCCTGGGGATGGACTCTGTGACCATTCTATCCCTCAACGCTAAGGGACTTAATGTCCCAGAAAAACGCTGCATCCTCCTCCAGGATTTGAAACGCTCCCATAGTGATGTGGCCTTCATACAGGAGACCCATTTTAGGGCAGACAATCTACCATACTTACAAAATAGGTCGTTCCCCTTTGCATACCATGCATCCAATAAAGCAGCTAAATCTAAGGGAGTCTCTATATTAGTATCTAGTCGGGTACCATGGGTACTTCAAGACATAAGGGCAGATGAGGGAGGCAGGTATCTTTTTGTGAAGGGGCGATTGGGTAACACTAAAGTGACGCTAGCCACGATATATGCACCAAACACACAACAGGACCGCTTTCTTCATAATGCCTTATCTGAGTTGGGAAACTTTACAGAGGGGAAACTGATACTAGGGGGTGACTTTAACCTCCCCCTAGACCCAAAGGTGGACACCTCTCCCGGACTCTCAGCAGTCCCCCCTGGAACTCGAAAACGCGCTCTACAAGCCCTACATAAACACCAACTAGTCGACGCCTGGCGCACATTTCATCCAGACGAACGCGATTACACCTTTTTTTCTACCCCCCACCAGTCGTACTCCCGTATTGACCTTTTCCTAGTCCCCCATAATCTCTTGGCGGACATAGAGCGGGTCTCCATAGGTAACATCACATGGTCAGACCACGCCCCCATTATGATTTCATATAAACTAGCAGACCCCTCCACTGCCGGGGAGTGGAGATGGCGTCTTAACGAGAGCTTACTCCAAAACCCTGAGATACTAACAGATATAACGAGGGAACTCGCGTTCTACTTCCAAACCAATGACATCCCAGAGTGCAACCCCGGACTGGTCTGGGAAGCACACAAGGCGGTCATACGTGGAATTTTTATCAAGCACGGTACACGCATAAAACGAGCCAGGGCAGCTAAACTGGACAAACTGTTGACCGACATAAGAGAGTTGGAAACACGTCATAAACAATCTGTGGATAGAGATGTAGGGAAAGAGTTATCTTTTCTGAGACGCCAGGTGAGAGACTTACTTCAATTTCGGGCAAAAGCGGCACTACAGACTTGCAGGAAAATCCAATATGAGTCTGGGGACAAATGTGGCAAAATACTGGCAAGGGCCCTGAGAGAACAGAAATTAGCAACCTATATACCGCAAGTAACAGGTAAAGATGGACAGAGGGTCTCACTACCTAAACAGATCGCCCAATCATTCAGGGACTACTATTCCCAATTGTATAACTTACCAAAAACCGCCTCGACCCACACACAGACAGAGGACTACCTAGCCTCGGCACATCTTCCTAGATTGCCCTCACCTCAGAGAAGGGAGCTGGAAGCCCCGATCTCAATGGAGGAAATACAGAAGGCAATAAAGGACATCAAAGCAGGGAAAGCCCCAGGCCCTGATGGCTTTACTGCCCTATATTACAAGACCTTCTCAGACACCCTGAGCCCCCATATGGCCAAAACCTTCAATACCCTAGGGGATACATCCTCCTTTATACCAGACACCCTCCTAGCACATATATCAGTCATACCTAAGGAGGGGAAAGACCCGCTTCAATGTGGGAGTTACAGGCCTATCTCGCTACTTAACGTGGACCTGAAAGTCTTCACTAAAATCCTCGCTACCCGATTCCAACACCACCTACCCGATCTTGTCCATTTAGATCAGGTGGGATTTATCCCGACTAGGGAAGCACGAGACAATACCATTAAGGTTCTGAATCTGGTGCACATGGCTAATCAAACTAAAACTCCCTGCGTATTCCTCAGTGCTGACGCCGAAAAGGCGTTCGATAGGGTTAACTGGGATTTTATGCTCCGAACCCTCCAGCACTTTGGAATTGGGGACAAAATGAGGAACTGGATCTCTGCAGTTTATACTACACCGGCGGCTTCGGTGAAGGTCAATGGGACCATCTCAGACCCGTTTCCCATTCTCAATGGGACACGACAAGGATGCCCACTTTCACCCCTATTATATGCGCTCACATTGGAACCATTCCTGAACAGAATCCGCCAAAATGCTGATATCCAAGGTCTCCG
This sequence comes from Glandirana rugosa, assembly GCA_018402905.1. Lineage (NCBI taxonomy): Eukaryota > Metazoa > Chordata > Amphibia > Anura > Ranidae > Glandirana > Glandirana rugosa. The sequence goes on from BLSH010451924.1 coordinate 81,510, forward strand.
CCTGGGCGATACCCAATATAAGGTGTCTGCCTATGCGGATGATATGTTATTTTCCATAACGAACCCTACAATCTCCCTACCGAACCTCATGTCAGAACTGAACCAGTATGGGAACCTCTCAAACCTAAAGATAAACTATACCAAGTCAGAGGCGATGGGAGTAGGCATAAATGCTTCCCTACTACATAATCTAAAATTTAACTTTCATTTCAAGTGGACAGCTACCGGATTGAAATATCTCGGAACGCTGATCCCGCCTACGCTAACGGAGGTGTACAGATTAAATTTCCCGCCCCTATTGCTTACTGTACGTAACTTGTTAAACAAATGGCATCAAGGTATACATTCCTGGTTTGGTAGATGTAATATCATCAAAATGAGCATTCTTCCCAAATTTCTGTATCTATTTCAAGCTCTACCCACTCACATTCCACCGGGATACTTTAAACAAGTAACCAGTCTCTTCATCAAATTTATTTGGGCAAACAGGCGTCCTAGACTTCGAACACGGTTATTAGCCCTACCAAAACGTTATGGAGGTATTGCGTTACCGGACATTCGTAAATACCATCAGGCTGCACTCTTAACGCGGATCATAGACTGGTGTAGACATTCAGAACAGAAGTTGTGGGTCCAACTAGAACAACAACAATTTAGGGACATCCCACTCAGCAGGGCGGGTTGGTGCCATGGGAACCTCCCTCAATCGCTTAAAAATCACCCCATTATGGGCCCCACACTCAAGACATGTCATAGTATGAGCAAGAATTCAGCGATATCTACCGTCAGATCTCCTCTATACCCTATACTGGGCAACCCAGGGTTTGCACCGGGACTGGACAGGGGACCATTCAAGTCTTTGAGGGGGAGGGGCCACTTTCAGGCGTCCCACTTCCTGGACTCGGATAAATGGTCCTCGATCGAGACCCTAACCCGACAAAATGGAAGCTTTGCTCTCGACTTCTGGAGTGCTACCCAGGTCCATCACTACCTCTCTAAACTGGGACGCCCGATGGAATACACTAGACCCTTGACACCCTTTGAGACTTACTGTACGGAAACTGGCCCGATGACACATACCTTGTCGGTCATATATAGCCTACTTACTACGCCTCCCACCGGTTTTAAGCTCCCTGAAATAACAAAGTGGGAAAATGTGCTAGGGCGCACGTTTACACCTGAACAAATAGAACACATCATAAGATTCACCCTAAAATCCTCAATCTGCACACGCATTCAAGAATGCAACTATAAAATCCTCACTAGCTGGTATCACACACCTTCCATGTTACATCGCCTTTTCCCAGAGACGCCCGATAGATGCTGGAGATGCGGAGAGGAGGGGGGGACGCTACTCCATATTTTTTGGAGCTGTCCAAGAGTGGAAACCTACTGGAGGGAAGTCAGAGAAATCACACAAAAATTTACAGACTGCCCGGTTCCGGCGGACCCGGCTTTCTTCCTAATACATTGCTCCAGGATCCCCAGCAAAATATACAAAAAGTCAGTGCTACGCCATCTGCTTAATGCGTCTAAATACTGTATAACAACAAATTGGAAACAAATGGAGGCACCCACTATACAAATGTGGCTCAGGAAGATTGAGGAGATAAATAAGATGGAAGATCTAGTTCTATCATCTTTGAATAAAAGTGACCAATATAAAAAAACATGGCAAGCCTGGAATATGTTTGTCTATTCAGAAGAGGGCGGTTTTTTATACCTCATCGCAGGGGGGGAGGAGAGGCGTAGAGGTCGTAGATA
>BLSH010451924.1:87630-99311 GCA_018402905.1 Glandirana rugosa
AGTACTGGTTTGGGCTGCTATCATCAAAGATGAGCTTGTGGGGCCTTTTCGGGTTGAGGATGGAGTCAAGCTCAACTCCCAGTCCTACTGCCAGTTTCTGGAAGACACGTTCTTCAAGCAGTGGTACAGGAAGAAGTCTGCATCCTTCAAGAAAAACATGATTTTCATGCAGGACAATGCTCCATCACACGCGTCCAAGTACTCCACAGCGTGGCTGGCAAGAAAGGGTCTAAAAGAAGAAAAACTAATGACTTGGCCTCCTTGTTCACCTGATCTGAACCCCATAGAGAACCTGTGGTCCATCATGAAATGTGAGATTTACAAGGAGGGAAAACAGTACACCTCTCTGAACAGTGTCTGGGAGGCTGTGGTTGCTGCTGCACGCAATGTTGATGGTGAACAGATCAAAACACTGACAGAATCCATGGATGGCAGGCTTTTGAGTGTCCTTGCAAAGAAAGGTGGCTATATTGGTCACTGATTTGTTTTTGTTTTGTTTTTGAATGTCAGAAATGTATATTTGTGAATTTTGAGATGTTATATTGGTTTCACTGCTGAAAATAAATAATTGAAATGGGTATATATTTGTTTAGTTGCCTAATACTTATGCACAGTAATAGTCAGTAATAGTCACCTGCACACACAGATATCCTCCTAAAAATAGCTACAACTAAAAACAAACTAAAAACTACTTCCAAAAATATTCAGCTTTGATATTAATGAGTTTTTGGAATCATTGAGAACATGGTTGTTGTTCAATAATAAAATTATTCCTCAAAAATACAACTTGCCTAATAATTCTGCACTCCCTGTATATGAGGCTGGCGTCACAGTGCTGCATGTCACATGCTCTCTGGGTAGTGTAGGGAGAGGATGCTGCCTGTGCTGTGAGGGACAGATTGCAGATAGATAGATAGGTAGAGATTACTACTACTACTGCTTTTAGGGACAAATTGCAGATAGATAGATAGGTAGAGATTACTACTACTACTGCTTTTAGGGACAGATTGCAGATCTCATCCTGCATTACAGAAAGATCTGACTGGACTAGGTAGAGTCTACTGCTTAGAGGGACAGATTATTGTTCTAAAATCATCTCCTAGTTCTATAGGGTCAGGTTCCTGCTGTTGCTGTAAGGGGCAGATTATTATTCTAAAATCTTTTTGCAGCCCTCTAGCACTTTCCAGGACTCTTTTACAGTCATTTTTGTGCCGAAAAGTTTGGGTCCCATTGAATTCAATGGGGTTCGGGGTAAAGTTCGAGTCAAGTTCGGTACCGAACGCAGACTTTTTTCTGAAGTTCGGCCGAACCCACCGAACCTGAACATCCACGGGTTCGATCAACTCTATTGAATAGTTTTCTAGGGAGTGGGGTCTCTGTGTAATGAATTTAAGTATTGAGTCCAATATACCCAGGTTTTGTTGAATTTCGAAGGGTTATCTCTAATTATGTATATAATTTCTTCCATTTCGGCTGTCTGATGAACATAGCATGTCCAGTCCACTATTGTTGGTGGGATTGATGAGTTCCACTTAAGTGGGATGCATCTTTTTGCTGCGTTTACTAGATGTAGGGCCAAGTATTTGTGGTATTGGGAGTGTGGGAGGGACTAATGGTGTAAAAGATATTGCGCTGGTGTGAAATCTAGAGGATATGTAGTTATGTTTGTTATCTTTTTGTGTATTTCACTCCAGAAGGGCTGTATTTTCGAGCATGTCCACCAGATATATTTTTTTATGTCTACAGAAATTTGGATTTGGATCCAAGTTTATAAGTTGGGTACAACTCCTTTACGCTGACCCGGTGGCACGGGTTCAGGTAAACAAACATGTATCGACCCCCTTTTCATTACAACGAGGAACAAGGCAGGGATGCTCATTATCGCACTCCTACTTTTTGCCTTGGCACTCAAACCTTTGGCTGCAGCTGTTCACCAGTCACCAAATATCATTGGGTTCAGTAGATCCCTAGGGGAGGACAAAATTGCTTTATACACTCATGATAGATTTCTATTTTTGGGAGATACCTCACCCTCCCTAGTAGCAGTGATGTCCTTAATTAACACATATGGCTCTTTTTCAGGGATACTGGGATAAGTCAGATCTTTTACCTACAGACCCCCTAGTGACTAACTTGCCAAGTTCTGCATCCCAAATAGCTGTAGTTTTTACATTTAAATATCTATGTGTCCAAGTTACATCACAAGTGAGTGCATAAGTAGAGAGGAATTTATACCCACTGCTTAAACGCTTTAAACAAGTGGGGAAAATTTGGAGTAAGTTACCCTAATGGTGGTTGTTAGAGCCAATTTGGTAAAGTTGGTAAAGTTAGTAAAGTAAAAAAAATTTGATGCCACAATTAATGTACCTGTTTTTTTTTGTTTGCAATAGATTTTATTGAAAGATTTATCATAAAGATACAGATATAGTAGGGCAGGGTGAAGACCGCCTTGCCTAAATGGAGGGTTTTTACAAAGCAAACAGTTATCAGGCTAGGACGTGCCATAGTATGGAGGTTACATGAAACAACAAGAAAAATAACAGGGAGAACAACCAGATGGATCTTTTTAGCTGTGATCAAATTACTGAGTATAAGGGGGGTGGAGGGGGGGAAGTGAGGGGACTCCTACTACCGACAGAAATATGTCTATTGTGCAAGTACTGTAGGTCGTTTGATGATAACAACCAGCCATTGTTGGGAATGTGACCAGAGTAAGGCTGGACATAAGAAGAGGATTGAAGGCTTTCAGTTCCGTGACGTTCCCTGGAGGGGTGGAGTTTATCCGATGTCATCTTGTAAGAAGTTGGATGTATGTCCTCCAAAGTATGTGAAGGATTTTCCAAGATTTTCAAAGTCCTCTGTGGATAGGGTGACGGCTATAAAAGGTTGCCATCTCTGGTAGAATTTTTTTGCGGCCTGGGGATGTTCAAAGTCAGTGTTGAACTTGTCCTTGTAGAGGAGGGCTATACGTTCCTTTTTAACTTGTGGTAATGAGGGACTGGAAGAAGTTGTCCAATATTTTAGCATAGCTCTCTGAGCTACCAGTAGGCTGATTAGGGTCTAGTCCTTGGCTTGGCGATTGGTGGAGGAGGACCATTGAATAAGTTCTTTGCCCCAATGGCCAAAAATCAAAAGTAGTGGGTCCTTCGGGAGATGGAGAAGGTTGATGCAATTGATATAGGAAATAATTTGGTCCCAGAAGGCTGAAATTAAGGTGCATGTCCAGAAGCGGTGGGCTAGTGAGGGCCTTTGATGGCTGCAGAGGGGACAGGAGGCTGACTGCGGGTGAGACTTGACCTTGAGGAAGGGGATGTAGGCTCGGTGTACAATTTTGAGCTGGGTTTCTCTCCAAAGTTCGTTGGGGATTAGCTTAAGGATTTTGCTGCATCCACTCATGATCTTGTCCACAAGGTTTATGTCTGTAAATTCTTTGCTCCAGTTGGATATACCCGAGATGGCTGAGGGCCGTGTGGCTTTTCTCAGGAGAGGCTTATATATGTCAGCTATGTTGTAGGGTGCTTTTTGGATCAGATCATCCGGTTTGCTTGTCTTTAATCTCATGTGACTGACCTGACAGGAGGCCCTAATGTAGCTGAGGCACTGCCAGAAGTAGAATATGTGTGTTTTAGGTATGGAGAATTCATTCACGATGGATTGAAAGTCTCGTGGGAGACCCGTTGTCACATGACATAGGGAGAAGAATTTTGTCAGACCAAGACGTTCCCACAGAAGGAAGATCTTATGTTCCAGTCCCACTGGGAAGTTGATATTTCCCCTTATTGGGAAGTATTTAGACATGAAGGATGATAACTTAAATTGTTTCCTATATATTCTCCATGCTATAGCTGTATCCCTGAGGAGGAGGTTATGTTGGAAATTTGAAGGGATGTTCTTACATTTGGAGTGTAGAGAATACGGATGAACCATTTCAGTCTCAAGGTTGTGGTAGGAGTATCAGGCTGTCTGTGTGATCCAGCCCATACTAAACCTAAGAAGGCAAGCTAAATTGTACATCCTAATATTGGGGAGGCCAGCACCTCCCTCGCTCCTGGGGAGATGAAGCTTGGGAAGAGCTATACATGGTCACTTCTTTTGCCATATAAAGGTAGATATAGCTTTGTTAAGCATTTGAATGTCTTTATGTTTTAGGAGTAGCGGGATCGTCTGGAAAGGATAAAGTAGGCGGGCAAAGCTGACCATTTTTACCAAGTGACATCTCCCCATGAGTGACAGAGCCAGATCCATCCAATTGTTTAACTTCTGAGAAATTTTAGTAAAGAGAGGAGGGTAGTTGAGGTGATAGAGAGAGGATGGTAGTTTGCCTATTTTGATGCCTAGATAGCTGATATGTGAGTGGGCTATCGTGAATGGAGAGGGGTGCAGCCAGGTGGGGTTGGGGGAGGATCCTATCAGAAGAATTTTGCTTTTCGGATAGTTGATTCGGAGGCCAGAGCAGAGTCTGAAATGATCAAAAATGTTTTTAATTGTGATCATGTCCAATGCTGGGTTGGATGTAAATATAAGAACGTCATCCGCGAATAGGGAGGAACGTATGACAGTAATCCCAAATGTTATCCCATGTAGGGGGGCATTGTAGTTGATAAATCTTGATAGGGGTTCTAGGGTGATATTGAATAGGAGGGGGGATGAGGGGCAACCCTGCCTGGTTCCCTTGTACAATCTAAAGTCAGTGGTGATGTCACGTACCCGGTGGTGGAGTCTGACTATGCAGTGGGCAACCTCTCTTATGGCCCTGGTTCAGGAATCCCTGATAGAGTAGACAGGAGGTTCCAGAGCACAGGGGGGCATGAGGGCTGGTAGGATGCAGAAGATGTTGTGAGGATCATCCAGGAGCCAGTGCAAGACAGAAGATTGGTGATGCAGGCCGGGTCGGTAACAGGCGGGCAAGTGCAGTACAGAAGGAGCAGGCAAGGGGGTAGTCAGGCACAGGCAGGGTCGTTAACAGGCGGGCAGCTGAAGTACAAGGGATCAGGCAGAAGAGTCATCGTAGGCAAGCTGAGGGTTGGTGCACACAGAGTTCAACAAGGTCATGCAAGCCGGGTCACAGATACAGGAAGTCTTTAGGAAGCAAGTCACGGAATCACACTGGGAAACACTGTAGAATGGACAGCACTTGCTTCCTGGTGCTGTCTGCTTAAATGGCCGCTATTGGCGCCATTGCCGACACATACACGTGCGCACGCGTGCACAGGCACGCGCACACGTGCATAGGAGCGCGCGAACGAGCACGGGCATGCACACACACTACGTGCGCCCACGCATAGGCAATCCAGATGTTTCTTAACAGGTGAGGAGACCGGCCACCACCAATCTGGCCGCCGGGGCTAGGTACATTGATTTAATTAGGTGAGTAAAGGGGCCTTTGAAGCCCATCTTTGACAGGACTAGATAGAGCCATTCGAAGCTAACAGTATCAAAGGCTTTTTCGGTGTCCAGTGGGGTGATGGCACAGTCTCCTTTTTTTTTTTAAACATATTTTATTAAGCTTTTAGTTAAATACAGCCATGTTAACTTCATGTATCCAATACACAATTACAAGAGACAAATAGAAATGTTAAGTAAGCTGTATCATATGCTGAAGGAGGGAAAGGAGAGGGGGGGAGAAGGGGGAGAGAGGGTGGTAAGGAGGGAGGGGGAGAGGGGGGTAGGGTGGGAAGGGGGGGAACCACTATGGATAATGGGGGGGGGCTCAGAAAACAGCCTAGAACCACACATCAGAAATCAAAAAAAACAAAAAAACAGATAACGGAAAAAAAGGAAAGCGGGAAAAACAAATAAAACACTTATATACTGAGGAGTAAGGGTGCCGTCGGCGCTTGACTAGTTGAAGCTGTTAGTTGTGGAGGATTTAGCCTCAGTTAGGCTAGCATTGAGCGAGGGGGGGGGAGTAAGGGAAGAGTTTTAGATTCCCACGTCACTTCATTCCTCAAGGACTATTCTCAGAAGGGATGTAGTCTGGGACCAGATCCAGCTTGAGATAGGACCAAAGATATTTGAGCGGGCCGACACACGGAAGTTGAGCATGATCTCCTAAAGGGTTGACTACCCGAGATGCCAAGGCTTTTATACCTAATTGAGTGAGGGGCAGGTCGTAGATTTAACGTCATATCCGTTGTAATTAGGAAAGGATTTTCCGATAATAGATGGGTTATTGTTAGTAAGGTTTGGTAAGAGGGGGGCGAGCGGTTGGTAGTGGTTCGAGGTCACCCATTGTCCGAGGATCCTTGAATAAGGGTGTGTGGGTTTTGTGGTTTGCAGGTTTTAGCGGTATAGGCTGCCCAAACTTTGTCAAAATTTCGGGGATTACCCCCATTTAAGGAAAGGCCCAGTAGCTCTTTGTGGTAGAGACCCAGCAGTTGAGCCTTTACCATAGAAATATTGGGAGGGGATTTAGATGTCCACTGTTGGAGGATAGTTCTTCTTGCTGCCATGAACAAATAGGTTAGCCAATGTCTATGGTGGTTAAGAATGATTTTATTCCAATTGTGTGGTGTTGGGGAGGAAGTGTCCATAAATCCAAAGATCAGCGGTAGAGGGTCCTTGCAGGGGGCATATCCAGAGACTAGGTTAGCCAGGTTTTCCACTTGTGTCCAAAAGATGGATACGGAGGGGCAGTCCCAGAATCTATGTTTTAAGGACGGCTTATGGGCAGAGCACCAGGTGCATTGAAAAGGAGATGTAGTTGACATATTCGATGAATAGGGCATATATGCCCGATGTAGGATTTTGAGTTGCTGTTCCCTCCAGAATTCATTCTTTATGAAGGCCCGCATAGTGTTATAGCCTTGAAGTGCAAAGTCTGTGTCAGCCTGCCCTGGAAAGAGCCTTGACCAAGGTGAGGGGGGGTCCTGGGAGCGTGATTTCCAGAGGTTGGAGGAGAGTGGTTTGTAGATGTCTCCGATTTTAGGCGTCCTATTCATTAGCAGGTTGTCGATGAAGGAAGGTTTAAATCGCTTCAACCTGTCAGGGCAGAGATTAGTGGCAAAGCTCGTAGCTTGTTGGATAGGGAGAAAATGTCCTTTCGGAAGATTGAATGTTGCTTGGATCTCTGAGAAAGGATGGACATTTCCTGTTGAGGAGTCGAAGAGTTGAGAATAAGTGTGTAGGCCTTGGATAGACCATGAGTTGAGTGTATCCTGATGAGAGTCAAGGGGCTTTTGGGGTGACCCTTGAGAGGGAGGAAGCGGGAAATAGCTGAGGGGAGGCCCAGCTTAGTTCTAATTTCCCTCCATGCAATATTAGTGTCTCTGATTAGTAGGTTTTGCTTCAGGGTTGGGGGTAGTTCTCGTAGTCTGCAGTGGAGGAGAGCGTTTAGATTGTGCGGGGCAACCATCTGAGATTCTAGTTCGTGGTTTGAGTACCTAGAAGACCCCACAAACCAGTCCAAACCCACTCTGAGGAGGCACGCAAGGTTATAGTTGCGGATATTGGGGAGGTTGGAGCCTCCTAGGTGGTTAGGGAGGGATAGTTTGGTTAAGGCTACACATGGACGTTTTTTCCTCCATAGGAAGGAGGAGAGGGCTTTATTAATTGTCTGGATATCTTTGTGGCGCATTAAAAGAGGGATGGTTTGAAGGTGGTAGAGGAGTTTAGGGAAGCTAACCATCTTATAAAGGTAGCTTCTTCCCAGCAGTGAGAGTGGAAAATAAGTAGAAAGACTGCGCTAACCCTAATAGCCGCTATATCCCTATGTACACAGCTGCAACAATAAAGTGTGATTCCTACACCCAAAATACAAATACAAAACAAATAAGGCTGCGCTTGTGTGAAGGACATAGAATAAAATTAATAACAAATGGTGAGCATAATAAGGTATCCAAAAAATGCAAACAACAAGAAGTGATGTAATGAAAAAAACTTATATAACCCCAATCACGTGTAAGTCCATATGACAGTGAGTGAAACAAGTCCAATGTAGAAAGTGAAAAGTGTAGAAGGAATGTCCTTAATTAGATCTTCCAAAAAGGTGAACCGACATGCATCACAATGCCCATGGGCATTGTGATGCATGTCGGTTCACCTTTTTGGAAGATCTAATTAAGGACATTCCTTCTACACTTTTCACTTTCTACATTGGACTTGTTTCACTCACTGTCATATGGACTTAAACGTGATTGGGGTTATATACGTTTTTTTCATTACATCACTTCTTGTTGTTTGCATTTTTTGGATACCTTATTATGCTCACCATTTGTTATTAATTTTATTCTATGTCCTTCACACAAGCGCAGCCTTATTTGTTTTGTATTTGTATTTTGAGTGAGAGTGGAAGGTTGGACCAGTTCTGTAATTCCCCTACGATTCGTGCAATAACCGGGGGGATGTTTAAATTGTAGACTGAGGAGGGGGACTTTCCAATTTTTATACCAAGATACGTTATGTATGAGTTGGTGACATGAAATACCAAATCGATTGCCCATTGGGGTGGCCTAGCATGGAAGAGGGGGAGCACCTCACTTTTATTAAAATTTATTTTGAGACCCGCACAAGATCGAAAGTTGGTGAAGATCTCCTGTATTTGTGGGATGTAATGTGGAGGGTTGGCAGAAAAGATTAAAATGTCGTCCGCAAATAGGGCCGCATGGAGTTCCTGATTGCCAATTTTGATGCCGTGTAATTTTTGATGGGTGAGTAGATGCCTAGAGAGAGGTTCAATGGCCAGATTGAATAAGAGGGGGGACAGGGGGCAGCCCTGGCGTGTGCCTTTGAGCTGCGATGACATTGGCATATGGGGCTGCATACATTGCATTGATGAGGTGGACAAAGGGGCCTCCGAATCCGAATTTATGTAGGACCAAACTCAACCAGCGAAAACTGACATTGTCAAATGCCTTTTCGGCATTAAGTGATATTATGGCGTAGTCGCTGGATGGCTTGGCCCTCGCGAGTTCCAGCACCGCAAGAACTTTGCGGATATTGGAGGTCGCGGATCGGCCCAACGTGAAGCCCGTCTGTGCAGGGTGAATCAGCGAGGGCATGACTGTTACAAGTCTTCTGGCCATGATCTTGGACAAAATTTTTGTGTCAAGGTTTAGCAGTGATATGGGCCGGTAGGACCCTGGGTCGGTCGGGTCTTTCCCTTGTTTAGGGATTACTTTAATGTGGGCTTGGGAACCCGAGGGAGGGTACGGCCCTCCCCCGAGTATCCGCTGATAAAGGGGTAGCAAGGATGGGGCAAGAGTATCTATGTTGTTTTTGTAGAATTCTGCTGTGTAGCCGTCTGGGCCCGGGGCCTTGTTAGGTGACAAAGAGTTGATGACTTGTTCGATTTCATTTACAGAAATTGGGGAGTTTAGGGATTCTAGATGCGCGGGAGTAATTTGGGGGAGGTCAAGTTGGTCAAGGAAAGCTTGTGCTGCAGGTTCTTCAATTGGGTCATTTCCATAGAGGTTGGTGTAAAAAGCTTCAAGTACGCTATTTATGTCTTTGGGGGCGGTGGAGAGGGAGCCGTTGGGGTGTTTGAGTGCTCCAATATTAGTAGGGGTGAATTTTCCCCTGCACAGGCGGGACAGCAGTTTCCCGGCTTTATTCCCATATTTGTGGTATTGCAGGTTTAGATATGCCTGGTGATACAGTTCATGGGCAGAGGCCCAGTGGTCAAAATGTTTTTTTGCACTTTGCCATCTTAGCCTGTTTTCTGGGGAATTTTGGGAATTAAGGAGGGCTTGGCCTTCATGCAGGGATTTACTAGCCATTTTATAGTGTTTATCAAGTTTCCTCTTGTAGGCAGCACTAAATGCAATGATCTGTCCTCGTAGGACAGCTTTGCCTGCTTCCCAGAAGAGGTTGGGGTCATTGGAATGTTCTGCATTTGTGGCGGAATAGTCATCCCTGGTCTTTTTGATCAAGGCTATTAGGTCTTGGTTATTAGCCAGGTTAGCAGGAAACCGCCAAGATCTAAAAGAGTTGGGGCCGTCAAGGCCTGTTAGGGTAAGGGAAATTGGGGAGTGGTCAGATATAGCAATGTCTAATATCTGGGGATCGGACACATTCTGGAAAATGGAGGGTGAGCAGAGAAAGTAATCGATCCGGGATAGACTATGATGGGGGTGGGAGAAGAAAGTATATTGTTTTCTAAGTGGATTAGCCTGTCTCCATATATCAACAAATTGTAAGGCATCTACGAATTGTTGTAAGGGGGTGGCTGGGGGGTCGCATAGAGAGGTACAGGGTTTCTTGTAACTTGACACTCTTTCCTCTTGGGAGTCCATAACTGCATGAAAATCTCCTCCTACGATAACTGGGAGATGTAAATAAGGTGCTAGGTGGGCTGTGATTTTCTGGAAAAAGTTATTTGTGGGGGAGTTGGGGGCGTACACGTTTGCAAGGACTAATTCCTTAGATTTCACTTTTAGTTTAAGGATGAGTATTCTGCCTTCCTCATCCTTGCTCTCCGACAGTATCTCGCACTGAACCTTCTTATGGATAAGTAGGATCACTCCTGCTTTCTTTTTGGATGCGGGTGAGCCAAATACTTGGCCCACCCACAATTTGTTCATTCTAGAGAAGTCTGCGGTCTCAAGGTGTGTTTCTTGGAGATAGGCTATGTCAGCCTTCAGACGTTGGAGGTGGCGCAGTACCGCCATCCGCTTGTTGGGAGATCGGAGCCCTTTAACATTCCACGATATGACCTTCAGGGTGGGTGGGAACGGAGTGGATTAGTGCGCCGAGTAGTGAAGTGGGTTAGAGGGATCAATATTGATTGAGTTGAGTGACAGTGGAGGGGAAATAAGAGACGGGGGTGTTAGCGTGCCAGCTTGAGTTGAGTGTGGAGTGGGCTTTGCCAATCCCATAGTGGTTTAGGTAGTAATAAGGGGAAACAACAACAAAACAACTCACAAACAAAAGTATAGGCTTCACCTTTTTCCTCATTAGGATACCCTACACAGGAACAGCATTACCGGAGATTCTCAGGTGGTACCGAGCTCAGGGTGAGACAGTAGAAGTGTGCGAGACCTGATGTAGCCCCCACTACGTAAGGTGGGAGTGACGCAGGCAGGAGATATCATCGGCCTTCGGAAGATCTCCGGTAAGACTGTGTAGAAGTAAGAGAGGGAATAGGAGTAGAGTTGAGTGAACCTCTGGAAGTTCGGGTTCTGCTGGTCCGGCCGAACTTCGGGACAAAGTCCGGGGTCGGGTCCGGACAGAACCCGAACGTTCGCACGGACCCCGAACCCGATTGAAATCAATGGGGACCCAAATTTTTTGATCACAAAAATGGCTGTAACAATGTCCTGGCAAGTGCTAGAGGACTGCAAAAGGAAGTAAAATGGGGGTAAGAGTAGGGCAAGTGCCCTACAAAAAAATGGGGATAGGGAAAACAAATTAAAATCAAATAAAAAAATGGGAAGGGGGGTGGATGTGAGTAGGAGCCTAGAGGTTGACTAGGCCGTGGCCGTGGCAGTGTAGGTGGAACGGTGGTAGAGGAGTAGGAGGAGGTAGCCAACATGGTATTTTTTTTTTTTGTTTGTTTATAATTGGGGTAGCCCCCAAAATATTGAGGCCTATTCAAAAAAACAAGTATATGAATGGCTGTGTGAGTCCGGTCTAAATGTTTATTCTGCACAAGGTACAGACAAGTCTTGTGGGATCCATGCCTGATTCATTTTAATAAAGGTTAGCTTGTCCACGTTGGATGTGGACAAACGGCTCCACTTGTC
>BLSH010451924.1:99867-119215 GCA_018402905.1 Glandirana rugosa
TGTTTTAATTAGTTATAGTATTTTGAACCTTGGGGACCAATCAAAAGTCTAAGAGACTGGTTATATTTGTTTAATAGTTAGACTCTCAGATTAGAGTTTTATAAACATGCGGACAAAGTAGATTTTGGTGGGTTATTTATTATTGGGGGGGTGGGGGAGACGGGTGAAAGAGAGTAAAGATCTCAACTCGCTTGGGCTTGACATTTCAAGCCCAGGCATGACTTGAAACCCCAAACCCATAAACCCAAGACCCAAACCAATAAACTAGAACGTACAACTTATCGACGACCCGTCGGTTAGTTGTTCGCAAAAAGAGGCTGGGTCACATGATGCACTGGCCAATCACAGCCATGCCATTAGTAGGCATGGCTGTGATGGCTTCGAAGGGCAAACCAGTGAAACGCTTGTTGATTGGCTGCCCAGCAGCTATTCAACATGCAAGATCAAATAACCAAACCCAGAACCCAAATACCCAAACCCCAAAGTTCAGTACGGACCCGAACTTTACAGTTCGGGTTCGCTCAACTCTAGAAATGAGAGAAAGTGGGCAGAGGGGGTGGGGGGGTTATTATTTATTGGGTGGTTTTAGATGAAACAGGCGTACAAATATTTTGAGATTAGACTCTCAGATTGATAATTTGTTTATATTGGTCAGAGAATCTGAAAACTAACCAGGGGTTCCAAGTTTTATGATATTGATTAATTTTGTCATAAGCTATAGCTAATGTTTCTTCCATTGCATTGTAGTAGTTTAATTCTGAAATACAATCTTTGACAGATGGGGAGTAGTTAGAGTTAGTATTTTGGCAGCATTGATGAGATGTCTGGTTAAGGAGTTTTTGTATCTCCTCATGGATTGTTTGGAGATATTAAGAAGGCAAAAGGGTGCATCTAAATCTAGATCTGTTTTCCTAATTTTTTTTGTCAAGTCTGGGACTTTTCCCCAAAACTCTTTGATCTTTGAGCAATGCCACCAGATGTGTACTAAGGATCCTATTTCTTTGTTGCGTTTCCAGCAAAGATCAGAGATCTGTTGGCACCAGCTATGCAATTTATCTGGGGTGTTGTACCAGTGAGTTAGAATTTTATAAGAGGTTTCTTGGAGTTTAGTGCTTATTAAACATTTGTGGGTCAATATACATGCCTTTCCCCATTGGCAGTCCGAAAAGATTAAGTTTATAGATTTCTCCCATTTTTCTTTGAAAGAATTATTCTTTTCATTGGTTGCAGTTTGTAGCCATGAATAAGCTAGCAAAGTAGTTTTCGCAGTTTCTGCTGCGAAAGGCATTTTTGTTCAAGTTGTGTTAGGTTTTGGTAGTAAGCTGATTTGAATTTGCGTGAGCTCAAAAAGCTGCATATTTGTAAATATAGCCAATGGGGGAAGGCAACCTCGCCACATATGGCCTGAATACCATATCTGGTTTTGATATTGCCATTTTGTAAACAGTGAGTAGCTAGCAGTGGAGTGTTCGAGGTGGTATTTGCTAAGAGTTTATTTCCGAAACCTGGGTTAAAATCCGGTTTGTCCTTAAGTCTTGTTAGAGGGCCTGGGATCTAGGCTAGTTTATATTTTCATGCTGCTGTTTGAAAAATGTGAAGGGTATTTCCTATTAAAGGATGTAATTTTGTTTTATTTGGCAATTTGGGTAAGCTGATCCAGGGGAGAAACTTTAGAGGTAAAGAGGAAGAGTATTCTTCCAGTGCAATCCAGTCTTTTTTTTTTTTTTTAAACATATTTTATTAAGCTTTTAGTTAAATACAGCCCTGTTAACTTCATGTATCCAATACACAATTACAAGAGAGACAAATGGAAATGTTAAATAAGCTTTACCATATTTTGAAAGAGGGGAAGGAGGATGGTAAGGAGGGAGGGGGAGAAGGGGGGGTAGGGCGGGAAGGGGAGGGGAAGGGGGGGACCACTATGGATAATGGGAGTGGCTCAGAAAAAACAGCCTAGAACCACACATCATAAATAGAAAACAAATAAAGCACTTATATACCGAGGAGTAAAGACGCCGGTCAGTGCTTGATTAATTGAAGCTGTTCGTTATGAAGGAACTAGCCTCAGTTAGGCTAGGATAGAGTGGGGGGGAGTAAGGGAAGGGCTTTAGATTCCCACGTCACTTCATTCCTCAAGGACTATTCTCAGAAGGGATGTAGTCTGGGACCAGAACCAGCTTGAGATAAGGCCAAAGATATTTGAGCGGGCCGACACATGGAAGTTGAGCATGATCTCTTAAAAGGGTGACTACCCGAGATGCCAAGGCTTTTATGCCAAATTGAGTGAGGGGCAGGTCGTAGATTAAGCGTCAAATCCGTTGTAGTTAGGAAAGGATTCTCCGATAATAGGTGGGTTATTGTTAGTAAGGTTTGGTAAGAGGGGGGTGAGCGGTTGGTAGTAGTTCGAGGTCACCCGTTGACCGAAGATCCTTGAATAAGGGTGTAAGGGTTTTGTAGGTTGCAGGTTTTAGCAGTGTAGGCTGCCCAAACTTTGTCAAAATTTCGGGGATTGCCCACATTTAAGGAGAGGTCCAGTAGCTCTTTGTGGTAGAGACCTAGCAGTTGAGCCTTTACCATAGAGATGTTGGGAGGGGATTTAGATGTCCATTGTTGGAGGATAGTTCTTCTTGCCACCATGAAGCAATAGGTTAGCCAATGTCTATGATGGTTAAGAATTATGGTTATGTTATGACTTTATTCCAATTGTGTGGTGTTGGGGAGGAAGTGTCCATGAATCCAAAGATCAGCGGTAGCGGGTCCTTGCAGGGGACATATCCAGAGACTAGGTTAGCCAGGTTTTCCACTTGTGTCCAAAAGATGGATATAGAGGGGCAGTCCCAGAATCTATGTTTTAAGGATGGCTTATGGGCAGAGCACCAGGTGCATTGAAAAGATGATGTGGTTGACATATTCGTTGAATAGGGCATATATGCCCGATGTAGGATTTTGAGCTGCTGTTCCCTCCAGAATTCATTCTTTATGAAAGACTGCGTAGTAATATAGCCTTGAAGTGCAAAGTCTGTGTCAGCCTGCCCTGGAAAGAGCCTTGACCAAGGTGAGGGGGGGGGTCTTGGGAGCGTGATTTCCAAGGTTGGAGGAGAGCGGTTTGTAGATGTCTCCGATTTTTAGCGTCCTATTCATTAGCAGGTTGTCGGTGAAGGAAGGTTTAAATTGCTTCAACCTGTCAGGGCAGAGATTAGTGGCAAAGCTCGTAGCTTGTTGGATGGGGAGAAAATGTCCTTTCGGAAGATTGAATGTTGCTTGGATCAGTGAGGAAGGATGGACATTTCCCGTAGAGGAGTCAAAGAGTTGAGAATAAGTTCGTAGGCCTTGGAGAGACCATGAGTTCAGTGTATCCTGTTGAGCAGTCAAGGGGCTTTTAGGGTGGCCCTTGAGAGGGAGGAAGCGGGAAATAGCTGAGGGGAGGCCCAGCTTAGTTCTAATTTCCCTCCAGGCAATATTAGTGTCTCTGATTAGTAGGTTTTGCTTCAGGGTAGGGGGTAGTTCTCGTAGTTTGCAGTGGAGGAGAGCGTCCAGATTATGCGGGGCAACCATCTGAGATTCTACTTCATGGTTTGAGTACCTATAAGACCCCGCAAGCCAGTCCAAACCCACTCTGAGGAGGCACGCAAGGTTATAGTTACGTATATTGGGGAGGTTGGAGCCTCCTAGGTGGTTAGGGAGGAATAATTTGGCTAAGGCCACACATGGGCGTTTTTTCCTCCATAGGAAGGAGGAGAGGGCTTTATTAATTGTCTGGATATCTTTGTGGCGCATTAAAAGAGGGATGGTTTGAAGGGGGTAGAGGAGTTTAGGGAAGCTAACCATCTTATAAAGATGGCTTCTTCCCAGCAGTGAGAGTGGAAGGTTGGACCAGTTATGTAATTCCCCT
Source organism: Glandirana rugosa (assembly GCA_018402905.1). Taxonomy (NCBI): domain Eukaryota; kingdom Metazoa; phylum Chordata; class Amphibia; order Anura; family Ranidae; genus Glandirana; species Glandirana rugosa. The sequence goes on from BLSH010451924.1 coordinate 103,760, forward strand.
ACAATTCGTGCAATAACCGGGGGATGTTCAGATTGTAGATTGAGGAGGGGGACTTTCCAATTTTTATACCAAGATACATTATGTATGAGTTGGTGACATGGAATACCGAGTCGAGTGCCCATTGGGGTGGCCTGGCATGGAAGAGAGGGAGCACCTCACTTTTGTTAAAATTTATTTTGAGACCCGCACAAGATCGAAAGTTGGTGAAGATCTCCTGTATTTGTGGAATGTCATGTTGGGGGTTGGCAGAAAAGATTAAGATGTCATCCGCAAATAGGGCCGCACAAATTTCCTGATTGCTAATTTTGATACAGTGTAATTTTGGATGGGTGAGTAGATGCCTAGAGAGAGGTTCAATGGCCAGGTTGAATAAGAGGGGGGACAGGGGGCAGCCTTGACGTGTGCCTTTGTGTAGGGGGATTCTGTTGGAGCTAACTCCAGCTGCGATGACATTGACATATGGAGCTGCATCCATCTCTTTGATGAGGTGGACAAAGGGGACTCCGAATCCGAATTTATGTAGGACCAAACTCAACCAGCGAAAACTGACGTTGTCAAACGCCTTTTCGGCATCTAGTGATATTATGGCATAATCGCTGGATGGCTTGGCCCTGGCGAGTTCCAACCCCGCAAGAACTTTGCGGATATTGGAGGTCGCGGATCGGCCCAATATGAAGCCCGCCTGTGCAGGGTGAATCAGCGATGGCATGATTGCTACAAGTCTTCTGGCTATGATTTTAGACAAAATTTTTGTGTCGAGGTTTAGCAGTGATATGGGCCGGTAGGACCCTGGGTCGGTTGGGTCTTTTCCTTGTTTAGGGATTACTTTAATGTGGGCTTGGAAACCCGAAGGAGGGTACTGCCCTCCCCTGAGTAGATAAAGGGGTAGCAAGGACGGGTCAAGAGTATCTATGTTGTTTTTGTAGAATTCTGCTGTATAGCCATCTGGGCCCGGGGCCTTGTTAGGTGACAAAGAGTTGATAATTTGTTTGATTTTATTTACAGAAATTGGGGAGTTTAGAGATTCTAGATGAGCGAGAGTAATTTGGGGGAGGTTAAGTTGATCAAGGAAAGCTTGTGCCGCAGGTTCATCAATTGGGTCTTTTCCATAGAGGTTGGTGTAGAAAGCTTCAAGTACTCTATTTATGTCTTTGGGGGCGGTGGAGAGGGAGCCGTTGGGGTGTTTGAGTGCTCCAATATTAGTAAGGGTGAATTTTCCCCTGCACAGGCGGGACAGCAGTTTCCCGGCTTTATTCCCATATTTGTGGTATTGCAGGTCTAGATATGTCTGGTGATACCGTTCATGGGCAAAGGTCCAGTGGTCAAAATGTTTTTCTTGCACTTTGCCATCTTTGCCTGTTCTCTAGGGAGTTTTGGGAATTAAGGAGGGCTTGGGCTTCACGCAGGGATTTACTAGCCATTTTATAGTGTTTGTCAAGTTTCCTCTTGTAGGCAGCACTAAATGCAATGATCTGCCCTTGTATGACAGCTTTGCCTGCTTCCCAGAAGAGGATGGAGTCGTTGGTATGTTCTGCATTTGTGGCGGAATAGTCATCCCAGGTCTTTTTGATCAAGGCGATCAGGTCTTGGTTGTTAGCCAGGTTGGCAGGAAACCGCCAAGATCTAAAAGAGTTGGGGCCATCAAGGCCTGTTAGGGTAAGGGAAATTGGGGAGTGGTCAGATATAGCAATGTCCAATATCTGGGGATCGGACACATTCTGGAGAATGGAGGGTGAGCAGAGAAAGTAATCGATCCGGGTTAGACTATGATGGGGGGGAGAAGAAAGTATATTGTTTTCCAAGTGGATTAGCTTGTCTCCATAAATCAAAAAATTGTAAGGCATCTACGAATTGTTGTAAGGGGGTGGCTGGTCGCATAAAGAGGTACAGGATTTCTGGTATCCTGACACTCTATCCTCCTGGGAGTCCATAACTGCATTAAAATCTCCTCCTACGATAATTGGGAGATGTAAATAAGGAGCTAGATCGGCTGTGAGTTTCTGAAAAAAGTTATTGGTGGGGGAGTTGGGGGCGTACACATTGGCAAGGACTAGTTCCTTAGATTTCACTTTAAGTTTAAGGATGAGTATTCTGCCTTCCTCATCCCTGCTCTCCGACAGTATCTCGCACTGAACCTTTTTATGGATAAGTAGGATCACTCCCGCTTTCTTTTTGGATGCGGGTGAGCCAAATACTTGGCCCACCCACAGTTTGCTCATTCAAGAGAAGTCTGCGGTCTCAAAGTGTGTTTCTTGGAGAAAGGCTATGCCAGCCGTCAGACTTTGGAGGTGGCGCAGGACCACCATCAGCTTGCCGGGAGATCGGAGCCCTTTAATATTCCACGATATGACCTTCAGGGTGGGTGGGAACGGAGTGGATTAGAGTGCCGAGTAATGAAGTGGGTTAGAGGGATCAATATTGATTGACTTGAGTGACAGTAGAGGGGAAATAAGAGGCAGCGGGTATTAGCGTGCCAGCTCGAGTTGAGTGTGGAGTGGGCTTTGTCAATCCCATAGTGGTTTAGGTAGTAATAAAGGGAAACAACAACAAAACAACTCACAAACAAAAGTGTAGACTTCACCTTTTTCCTCATGAGGATACCCTACACAGGAACAGCATTACCGGAGATTCTCAGGTGGTACCGAGCTCAGGGTGAGACAGTGGAAGTGTGCGAGTCCTGGTGTAGCCCCCGCTATGTTAGGTGGGAGTGACGTGAGCAGGATATATCATCAGCCTTTGGAAGATCTCCAGTAAGGCTGTGTAGAAGAAAGAGAGGGAATAGGAGCATAACATTAAACATTAGGTAACAACCATGAACAGCAACCAGCAGAAGTAGGTACTCTAGTTACATTAGCCCCACTAGGTAAGAGCGTAAGGGTATGCATACTTGCAGTTGGTTCTTGAATTTGTAAGGGGCATCAGTCATGGAATAGAGCTTATTTAGTCAAGGTCGATCACGGAGGTGGGTGCTTCAAGATAGGTTTTCTCTGGCAGGTTTGTTAGCATAACGTGGCCTTTTCTGAGAATCCTTTCTCGGGCTACGGAGATCTCGATTTCCAGGGGAGGTTGTGTTAGATGCAGAAGATTGAGTATCCATCGGGATATGCATATACGCCTGGACGTAGTTTGTTGCCTCTTCAGGGTGAGTGAAGGTCTTAGGGGTGCTGGAAGGGTCGGTGAAACGCAGAGTGGCCAGGTAGGAGAGTGTGAATTTGACTCCTTTTTGGTACAGCGCTGCACAGACAGTTTGGAAAGCCTTGCGTCAGCGGGAAGTTTCTTGCGAGTAGTCCACGGAGATTAAAAGCTTGTGTCCTTCAAATTGAAGGGACTTTGCATTCCGAAAGGATCTGATTATGGCTAGTCTGTCTGTGTAGTTGAGACAGCATACGATGACTTGGCGGGGGGATCGTCGATCATTCGAGGGGGCGCCCATGCGGTGGGCCCTTTCTACTGTGCATGTTTTTCCGTGCCCAAAGTTTGGGGTATGCGGAACTCGCATAGATCATGTAAGGAGCCTGAGTTGTAAGATTCTGGAAGGCCCACAATCCTCAGATTGTTCGTGAACGATTTTCTAGATCGTCTATCTTATCAAGGAGATATTGCTGCGTGTGATATTGTTGTTCGCTGGCCTGAGAGGTCTGGATTTCATCTTCCACATTTGATAAGCGGTTCTCCAGTTCTCCTATGCATTGTGTATGGTCACTCAGCTCCTTTCTAATCTGTGCTATGCCCGCGGCCATAGCTCTCTCAACTGTGGCTGTTATGGTGGGAGAGAGTAGAGCTGCCACGCCTTGGGCTAGTCTGGTGTATTGGTCTTCTGCGTTCTCCATAATGTTGATGATCGGGGAGATCAGAGGGGGAGGCGTCACCGCGACCTGTGGTTGCGCTGCATGTGCAACGATCGTTTCTGAGGTTGTTGTGTCCGAACGAAGGTTCGTGCAGCGGCGGACCCGCCGTGATGAACGAACTTGTCCATCGCCAATCGGTTCCCGGTCGTTCACAGAAGCATGGAGCGGGGGGCGGGGTCAGGAGAGTCACCTGGGTCAGTGTTATAAACAGCTTTGTAAGCGGAAAAGTCCGGAGCCGCCGCTCACTACTCCTTCCTCATCAGGCGCCGGAACCAGAAGTGCAATCCAGTCTTTATTTGAGCGATGGCACTGCCAGTCAATGATCCTGGTGATATGAGTGACTATATGGTATTTTTTAATTCAGGCAAATTAATTCCTCCCGAGTCCCTAGAGCTTGTCATTGTAAGGAATTTTATTCTTGGTTTTTTATGTGCCCATACAAATCTCCTTTGTATGTTTTACAGTTGCTTAAAAGAGCTGAGGGGAATTCTGATAGGAAGGGCGTTCATGCAATAAAGTATAATTTTTATGAAAAATGTCTTTTAGGTTTGGTGTTAAACATATCACTAAGTATTTAAGTTGTTCTGTCTCCCATTTCAAAGGGCAAATCTCATGGGCTTTGTTTAATTTGTTTTTTGGCAGGGAAATGTTTAGTGCTTCTGACTTACTATAGTTTATTTTAATGTTGGGGATGTAGCTAAAATTTTTGAATTCTTCCGGCAGATTTGGAATGGATATGTGGGTTTGTGTAAAAAAAAAACAGCAAATCATCTGCGTAGGCAGCTATTTTGTATTCCTTGTCTGACACTTTAAAACCGTGAATGGATTTGTTTTGGTTAACTAGTCTTATGAGGTGTTCTAGGGAAATTACGAACAGCAAAGGTAAAAGCGGACAGCCTTGTTTAGTGCCGTTATTGATTTTGATGGTGTCGGAGAGTGTGCCATTGATTTTTACTTTTGCCGTGGGGGCCTTGTAGAGAGCCGAGATCCAAGACAGCATTCTGGCTGCGAACATGTAATCCCATCCTACTCTGTCGAAGGCCTTCTCCGCGTCAGTGGACAGGAGAAGGCCCTCTATACTGTCAGACTGTGCTATACAAGCAAGGTTTAGGGCCTTTAATATGCTGTCTCTCGACTCTCTACCTAGCATAAAGCCAACCTGTTCTGGTCCGATAATTTTCTGTAAGAGAGGTTTCAGTCTTAGGGCAAGAATTTTTGCAAGGAGCTTAACATCTATATTAAGTAAAGAAATCAGTCTGTAATTGGCTCATTCGTTGGTATCTTTGTTGGGTTTCGGTATAACTGTAATATGTGCTTGTAGAAAAGACTCTGGGATGGGTTGGTTTTTGTGTAACGAGTTCAAGTTTTCGAGTAAGGGTTTCTTAAGAATATCTATGAAAAGTTTGTAATATTGGGCCATTAGACCGTCCGGTCCTAGGCTCTTCCCTGCTTTGAGTTCTTTTATGGCTCATAATAATTAATTCTCTTGTATGGGCATCTCTAAGTTTTTGATGTCCTCATCTGGAAGGGAAGATAAGTTACTTCTTTGTAGGAAGTCTAAAATGATATTTTGTCTATCACCCTGCAAATTCTTTGGTTTGTGGGTTTTGGGGAGGTTATATAATTTTGTATAATATTCATGGAACTGGGCTGCAATTTTTTCTGTTTTGTGATCTATGCACCCTCCGATTGTGCTAATGGAATGGATGTTTTCTAGTGTTTTTGCATCTTTTAATGCCCTTGCTAGAAATTTCCCACCTTTATTTCCATGTTCATAATACACTCTCTTTTTGAAAAATAAGAGCAATCTTGCTCTGTTCTCAAGAATGTGTTGAAGTTCTTTCCTCGCCTCTAGAAGCTCTGAGGCTGTGAATTCACATAATGATTGCTTATGGAGGGCTTCTAGTTTTGAAATAGTGGAATTAAGGTGGGGAATTCTTTGTTCATGCTCTTTTTTGAGTCTTGAACCCCATGTTATGAATTTTCCCCTGATCACACATTTGTGAACCTCCCAGGTGATAAGAGGTGAAGCCTCTTCATTTCAGTTAAGTGCAAAGTAGTTTTTGAGGGAGTTTGTAATGTCTGCTAAGATATCAGGTTTGAGTAGGAGAGAGGGTTTAGACTCCGTTTGCGCGGTTTTGGGGCCGGGTTTAATGATGTTAGTGTAATAGCTACCGGGGCATGGTCGGATGGGGATTGAAAACCAATCCTTGCTTCTGTGAGTGAATTGAGATCTCTTTGTGATAGGAAAATGTAATCTATTCTGGAGTGTTTATCATGAGGTATTGAAGAGTAAGTAAAGTCTCTTTCTGAAGGCTTAAGTAGTCTCCAAGCATTTATAAGTGATAGTGAATTGCGCAGCTTTTTGATATTTCTTATTGTTTTGTATGCAATGGATGTCTGTCCATTGGATGTGTCCTGTAATGAATTTAGGGGGATATTAAAATCACCACCTAGGATCAGCATACCCATTGCGAAACCTTTCAGTTCATCTATCAATTTTTTTTTTAATACAATCTATATTTATTCAAAAATATTTTTAAATATTAATTACAAAAAAAACTGAATTTATCTCACATTCATAACATATTACTGTAAAATATTTTCATAGCAATATTTATTGTATCTCATATGTATGGGACATATATTTCTTGCCACTTATTTCAAGACCCATTCATCAGTTCATCCATACTCTTAAAGAACATTCATCACCTAAACCATTCATCACCCATACCACATGCTCAAGAAAGAGAAGAAAAAAAAAGGGGGGGGGGGGGGAAGGGAGAAACAAAGAGAATAAAAAATGGGGCAAGGGGAGTAGGCTCTCATCAATATTACCCTTAAATATGTTCCCTTAATTTTGATGAAAATCGAAATTCATCCCATCCTTGCCATATTTGAGGAATTACACTTTCTTGTCTTTCTTCTTTCATTATTGTAGTTTCTATATTTTGCATTTCTCTCATTTCACATATCCATTTGGCTATTGATGGGTCTGTCGTTTTTCTCCAATTTCGGGCAATCACTGTACGTGCTGCCATTAGCACATATCCCTGAATATTCTGTCTTATCTTTTAATTGGTCCCTTGATCATGGAAAACAGGGCTATTTTAATATCAGGTTTTATCTGTTTTTGGTAATATCATAATATATCTCAAAAATTGTTGTCCAAAATCTAAATACAGATGGGCAATGAAACCACATATGGGACATTGCACCCATCGCGTTGGAACATCTCCAACATAGTTCTGTATTTTCCTCATTTATTTTATGCATATCTACCGAGCATTTATACCAGCGTGTTAAAATTTTATCATTTCTTTCTTGTTGTCGAATTGATAGGGACATTTTGTGTGATATAAGAAATGCCCTCTCCCATTCTTGGTCCGAGATTGCCATTTCCAACTCTTTTTCCCATTTGGTCCGAAATGTTATTCCTTCGCTAGTCTTCCAGGATATTAAATATCTGTAGACCATCGAGAGAGTATGGTTGGGTTTTATTTTTTGTATTAATACTTTTTCAAATTCTGTTAATGATCTATTTAATGGAGCTTTTTGTCCTATTACTTGAATGTATCTATATAATTGTTTATACTGTATCTATTTATTTCTATACTCCATTTCCATTGATTCCAATGGAGGTAGCTTACCATCCACCAGTGTCTGAGCTATTTTTATGTTATCTTTCCTATATCATTTCAAAAATCGTAAGGCCTCTACTGCTGGTGGAAACTCCGGATTGGAGAACAACGGTGTCATTGGTCCTATCTGTGTGGATATTATGGTTTCTTTTTTCCCTTTTAAAAGTGTGTCCCATATTTTCAGTGTAGCTCCTACTAAAATTGATCATTGGTCTATCATTTTTTTTTTTTTATATTTAATAATTTTTTATTGGTTTTACAAATGGTTTAACAGAATCAGACAGGCAGACAGTGTACACATTTAGAGTATCTGCGAAGCATGGCAAACCATCTAATAGTTCACAAGCATGTTAAGAGCCAGCCTATGGTAGAAAAACATAGTATATCAACAGAATATCAAAAAACATTTGAAAGATATTGGCAATAGTGACAACATTAAACTCCGGCAGCCGCCAGAGGTCTAGGAGCCTGCATCCTCTTTTACTAATGGCAGCTTGGACGGATAGAGAAGACCTGAGTGAAAAGGGGGGAGGGAAGGGAGGGCGACTAAATCTGCATCCTACAAAAGTTCATTGCGGTAGGTTAAGGCTAGTTAACTGTATACTGTCCTTTAACAGTGGACGTGAAAGATTGCACGTCTGCCCATAGCGTGGGTGAAAAGAAAGGGGGAAAAGTAAAAGAAAACTAAATGTGAGGGGGGGGGGGTCTGCAGGAGTTCCGTCTATGAAAAGTCTGTGGGTATTGTCCCTAGGCGTCCAGAAGAGCATTCAATGCGAAGTCATGAAGTGTAGGTTCCCATTGTTGTGGGGTTTCAGGTGGGGTTTCTCACCTGATCCCAGAGATCATATATGAATGAGGGTTGAAGGGAGGTTTGTACCGAGGCAGGGAGGGTAGCATCAATGAAGTTTTGCCATGTACGGAGAAAAAGTTTTTTTGAGTTTGTTTTGGATGACCACAAATCCAGGAAGTCCTTGAACAGAAGAAGTTCTAGCTCCTTTCTGACCTCTGAGACCATGGGTGGCCGAGTCCATTCTCTGAAGATTATTCTCTTGGCCGCTAGTAAGCAGATATAGGTCCACTGTGGAAGGGATTTTGACTGCAGTATTGTAGGGAGGTCTGTTGATAGGTCACTTGGTTTGGTGTGAAAGAGCATGGTACCTGGGTGTAGTGGAGTCACAATATGAGTCACATCTGTTATAAAGGATTGGACTTGTTGCCAAAAGGAGATTATGTGGGGGCAGGACCACAGTCTATGGAAAAGTGTTGGTTTGGTGGAGTTACAAAGAGGGCAGACTTTCTCTGTAGGGCGGCCCTCCGGTATGTAGTAGGGTAGGTATGCCCTATGCAGTAGTTTGAAGTGGGTTTCTCTCCTCGTTAGGAGTAAGTGCCAGTGTTCTCCTGTAACCCTCCCAAAGGACTGTGGCAAGGTTGTGCAGAGGAATGTCTTTGCTCCAAGCTTTGGCTGCTGTTTTTTCCAGAGGTTGGGTGAAGTGGGGGATAAGTGGATTGTATATGTTTGAGATGGAAAATGAGCCTGATTCAACCAATTTGTCTATCAACATAGTTTTGAATCTGATTTGGGGTTTCGGACAGATGTTGTTAACATAGTTTGATATCTGACAGATATGGAAGGTATGGTGGTCAGGGAGACCGAAGTCCATAATAATTCTGGAATAGGGTTGGATTTTCCCCGTGGTTAGGTCATAGAGGCTTTTCAGCTCCGAGAGGCTTTGTTGTGGGTGGATGGCGTCAGCATTGGATTTCCCAGAATGGGGAGGTAAACTGATGTATGTGGGGATACTCACAATAGTGTTCTAATTTCCCTCCATGTGATTATAGTGTCACGTAACAGGAGGTTGTTTTTCAAGTTCGAGGGGAGCTTTGAAAGACTGCAGTGCAGTATGGACGATAGGTGGAATGGTTGGGCCATGTTTGATTCCAGTTCAAAGTTTGTGTATCGTGATTTTCTAGTTAACCAGTCCAGGCCCGCCCGTAGCAGACATGAGAGATTATATAGCCTAACACATGGGGGACCTGCTCCACCCTCGCTCCTCGGGAAATATAGTTTTGCCATGGCTATACGAGGTTTTTTGCCCCCACCAAAGGAAGGTGGATACAGATTTATTTCGAGCCTGCATATCTTTATATTTGAGTAATATAGGGATGGTCTGTAGTGGGTATAGCAGGCGTGAGAAGCTTATCATCTTGTATAGATGGCATCTCCCGAAGAACGACAGCGGGAGGTCCCTTCAAGTCTCTAATTCCTTAATTATTTTAGTGAAGAGTGGAGGATAGTTAAGATGATACAGTGATGAGGGATCTTTTCCTATGTTCACTTCCAAGTAATTGATATGGTGGGTGGCTATGGAGAAAGGCAAAGTTGTTGTCCAGGATTTGGGGCCGCCTTGCCTAGTGGCATAAGTTCACTTTTAGAGAAGTTTATTTTAAGACATGCACATGTCCGAAAAGTGTTAAGGGTTTGTTGTATCAGGGGTAAGTCTACCTGAGGATCGGTAGTGAAAATCAAAATGTCGTCCGTGAAGAGTGCTACGCGGAGTTCTTCTGTATCTATTCTGACACCATGTAAAGGTAGATGTGTGCTAAGGGGGCGTGATAGGGGTTCGATGGCCAAGTTGAAGAGAAGAGGTGAGAGGGGACATCCTTGGCGTGTGCCCTTATACATGGAGATAGGGTCTGAGATAATGCCTGCCGCTACCACTCTCGCTGTATTGGAGAAGGGACCAGTGAAGCCGAATCGTTCAAGAGCCAGTGAGAGCCACACAAAGTCAACGTTATCGAAAGCCTTCTCGGCATCTAGTGTGAGGATGGCTAAGTCTTGGGTTGGGTTAGATTTGGCATATTCTAGCACCGCCAGTACCTTTCTTATTTTAGAAGTGGCTGAGCGGCCTTTAACGAAGCCTGACTGTGCTGAATGAATCAAGGTTGGTAGAATGTCCGCGAGGCTAAGTGCTACAATTTTGGACAAAAGTTTGGAGTAGGCGTTTAGTAGGGAGATGGGTCGGTAGGAGCCTGGTTCGGTAAGGTCTTTGCCTTTTTTAGCGATCAATTTAATATAAGCCTGGTTACCAGATGTTAAGTAGGGCCCCCCTTCCAGATTCCGTTAAAGACCGCAGTCAGAGTCTGAGGAATAAAGTCTTTCGTGAGTTTATAAAATTCTCCCGTCAGTCCATCTGGTCCTGGGGATTTGTGGTTGGGTAGGAGTCCAATATTGTCAACAATTTCTTTTTTGGAGATGGGGGCATAGTAGTTGTTCTGGGGAGATTTGGGGAAGATTGGCTAAATTGAGGAAATGCTCGGCTCGTTATAGGTCAGGGGCATAAAGGGAGGTGTATAGAGTTGAGCGAACCCGAACTGTAAAGTTCGGGTCCGTACCGAACTTTCGGGTGTCTGTGACCCAGACCCGAACCCAGACATTTGAAAAAAGCTTGGGTATTTTATCCCGCCTGTTGAATAGCTGCAGGGCAGCCAATCAACAAGCGTTTCACTGGTTTGCCCTTAGAAGCCATCACAGCCATGGCTACTAATGGCATGGCTGTGATTGGCTAGTGCATCATGTGACCCAGCCTCTGTATAAGCTGGAGTCATGTAGTGCTGCATGTCACATGCTCTCAGGCTAGTGTAGGGAGAGGATGCTGCTGGTGCTGTGAGGGACAGATTGCAGATATAATAACAGCTCATCCTGCATTACAGAACAATCTGATTCTGGACTAGGTAGAGATTACTACTACTACTGCTTTGAGGGACAGATTGCAGATCTTATCCTGCATTACAGAACAATCTGATCCTGGACTAGGTAGAGTTTACTACTCCTGCTTTTAGGGACATATTGCAGATCTAATAACATCTCATCCTGCATTACAGAACGATCTGATACTGGTCTAGGTAGAGTCTAATGCTTTGAGGGACAGATTATTGTTCTAAAATAATCTCCTAGTTCTATAGGGCCAGGTTCCTGCTGTTGCTGTAAGGGACAGATCATTGTTCTAAAATCATCGCCTACTGCTATAGGGTCAGGTTCCTGCTGTTGCTGTAAGGGACAGATTATTGTTCTAAAATCATCGCCTACTGCTATAGGGTCAGGTTCCTGCTGTTGCTGTAAGGGACAGATTATTGTTCTATAATCATCTCCTAGTTCTATAGGGAGAGGTTCCTGCTGGTGCTGTAAGGGACAGATTATTGTTCTAAAATCATCGACTACTGCTATAGGGTCAGGTTCCTGCTGTTGCTGTAAGGGACGGATTATTGTTCTAAAATCATTGTCTACTGCTATAGGGTCAGGTTCCTGCTGTTGCTGTAAGGGACAGATTATTGTTCTATAATCATCTGCTAGTTCTATAGGGAGAGGTTCCTGCTGGTGCTGTAAGGGACAGATTATTGTTCTAAAGTCGTCTCCTAGTTCTATAGGGAGAGGTTCCTGCTGCTCCTCTAAGAAGTCCTGCAGAATAGACATTTAGATCAGCCTCACACAGCCATTGGTATACTTGTTTCTTTGAATATGCCTCAATATTTTGGGGGCTACCCTAAATAGAAATAAAAAACAAACAAACAACAAAAAGTGTTGGCTACCACCTACTCCTCCTTCTCCACCACCACCGCCACTTCCACCTACACTGCCACGGTCACAGCCTAGTCAACTTCTAGGCTCCTACTCCACATCCACCCCCCTTCCCATTTTTATTTTTTTTATTTGATTTTAAGTTATTTTCCCTATCCCCATTTTTTGTAGGGCACTTGTCCTACCCTTACCCCCATTTTACTTCCTTTTGCCGACCTCTAGCACTTTCCAGGACTTTTTTACAGCCATTTTTGTGCCAAAAAGTTTGGGTCCCCATTGACTTCAATGGGGTTCGGGGTCCGGAGTCAAGTTTGGGTCAAGTTCGGTACCGAACCCAAACTTTTTCACAAAGTTCGGCCAAACCCGCCAAACCCGAACATCCAGGTGTTCGCTCAACTCTAGAGGTGTAAAAGTCTTGTAGAGTTTTGTTAACCTCTTCTGGGAGTGAGACTAGATGTCCTGTGTGGTCTTTAAGAGATGTGATGTGGGTTGGAGTGTACTGGTTTTTGCTCAGCCTGGCTAAAAGTTTGCCCGCTATATTCCCATGTTTGTACAAGAAAAGTACAGAATGTGCTGATTTAATGAGTTCCTGGCATTCAGCCCAAGTGTCAAAGGTTTGCTTGGCTTCTATCCAAGCTTTCCTAGTTTCCAGGGAATCCCTTTGTGTCAGTTGGATTTGCGTGGCTCTCAGGTATTTTGTAAGATTTCAGGGTTTGAGCCTTGTAGAAGCCGGCATACGAGATAATTTTGCCTCTCAGGAAGGCTTTCCCTGTATCCCAGAGAAGGTTAGGTTGATGCATATGAGCAGAGTTAGTGGAAAAAAATTCTTGCCAAGCACCTGCAGGACGGCTTTTAGTTGCGGGTCTTTGGCTAAGAATGTTGGGAATCTCCAAATCCTGGCTGTGTTCTGGGGTAGGAGGTTTGTTAATGTAACTGAGATTGGACTGTGGTCCGAAATTGCTAATTCATGGATGGAGGCTTCTAGTATATGTGGAAGCAAAGATGGGGAGGAGAAAAAATAGTCTAGTCTGGCAAATGTTCCGTGGGGAGAGGAGAAGAAAGAGAATTCCTTCTCTGTCGGATGAGAAAGTCGCCAAGTGTCTGTTAGGTTAGAGCCTAAAGCAAACTGTTCTAGAAGTGACATTTGGGTTGACAGGAACCGGGATATGTGCCTAGCAGTTCTGTCCTCTATTGCGTTCATGGTGGTGTTAAAATCTCCACCTATCAAGTGTGGGTATTGGGGGTTTCTGAGGATCCACTTAGTGGTTTGTTGGAAAAAGAGGGTTGTGGGGGAATTTGGAGCGTAGACATTCGTAATGAGAATGTCCTTGGATTGAAGTCTGACGTGTGTGGTGACTAAGCGCCCTTGGTCGTCACTGTATGTGTCTATCAATTCATACTGCAGCCGTTTGTGGAATAGAATGACGACACCCGCCTTCCTGCCTATTGCACTTGATCTGATGACCCTGCCAACCCAGAGACTCTGCATGAGGTGAGGGGAGATGTGACTCTTGTAGAAGAGCGATAGCCGCCTTTAGTCTCCCGAGATGTCTGAGTATTTTCATATGTTTGGTAGGGGATCTCAGCCCCTTGACATTCCAGGATACTATCCGCATGCAGAGGTCAGGGCACGCAGTGTTAGATAAGTGGTTATATCATAAAGGTGACATATGTATATAGTTGGTGACTCACTTTTAGGGTGGCATGAATTCATCTGGAGCTTGGGATGAACATAGGAAAGGATATCCTGCAGTAACGGAGAGGGGAAAAGAAGGGGAGAAAAAACAGGAAGGGTTAAACAAAAGCTGAACATAACAACCAAACGGTCTATCGACTTCATTTTTTTCCGGATGTGAGTCCTAAAACCCTGCTCAGCGTTACTGTCTGCCCGGCAAGGAGATGCCAAACAGGTGCCCGTGGCCTACAAAAGAAGACGGAAGAGATGGGATGAGCTGCTTCGGCGTAGTTTACTCCTTGTGGATCAGAAGTCAGCAGGCTGGCAGGTAAAGAAATCTCACGTGAGTAATTTACACTAATGCGTTTTGGGGGATCCTTTCTAGGGCTCCTCTGTTCCCTCGGGTCGGTGGGTTCCTCATCCATGTTGACGCCTCCCCTCCCTGATCGGGTGAGTTTAGAGCGGGGATAGGAATCTGCCTCCTCAGGTAAATGGAAGGAGAGCAGGGTCCGGGTGTTTCAGGACCGGATCGGACGTGAAGAGCTCCTTGAGCCACTGGAAGGCTACTCGGGATTCCGGTGTCCAATGGAAGCGAGAGTTGGGTGATGGGGGTGATCACAGCAGAGAACCCCTTAACGAACTTCCGATAAAAATTTGCGAAACCGACAAAACGCTGCACCGCTTTCTTGTCGGTTGGTGCCAGCCAGTTCACTATGGTGGAGACCTTCTAGGGGTCCATTGTGATGCCTGAGACAGAGGATGAACCCCAGGAAGGAGATGCTAGAGCATTCGAATGCGCACTTCCCAGCCTTTAGTCGGTGATTATCCCCACATGGTCGCTAGGAGAGCCCCAAACTTTTCTGACCTTCTAGCCAAGTCTGAATACATCCCTTCAACTAGGAACTCTTGGCTTTCGGCCTACCCACAATTGCCAGATCTGTGGGTACATTGAACGAACTGAGAAATTCACAGATGCATCTAAAAAAAACATTTTTAGAATCAAAAGTTTGATTAATTGTGCCACCACGAAAGTGATCTATAGCCTCACCTGCCCATGTAAAAAAACATATATTGGCAACACTAAACGCCAACTCCTTATTCGTATTGGAGAGCACCTTGGGGATATTAGGCGTAATGACTAGTGTTGAGCGAACCCGGACTGTAACGTTCGGGTCCGTACCGAACTTTTGGGTGTCCGTGGCACGGACCCGGACCCGGACATTTCAAAAATCGTTCGGGTTCGGTCCGGGGTTCTGCTATTTTACTCCACGTGTTGAGAAGCTGCAGGGCAGCCAATCAACAAGCGTTTCACTGGTTTGCCCTTAGAAGCCATCACAGCCATGCCTACTAATGGCATGGCTGTGATTGGCCGGTGCATCATGTGACCCAGCCTCTTTATAAGCTGGAGTCACAGTGCTGCAGTCACATGCTCCTTGGGTTAGTATAGGGAAAGGTAGCTGACGGCGTGAGGGACAGATTTTAGCCATTTTAAGACCTGATCCTGCATCCTGAGATAGATTACTTTACTACTGCTGTCTGTGCTGTTGCTCTGAGGACAGATAGCAGAAATTAGAGATTTCACATACCGCTGCTTTGAGTTGCAGATCAAGCTCTGCATAGAACAACGATCGCTACGATCGTGCTCTACGATCAGATTGTTGGGGGAATTTGAGATTTCAAATACCGCTGCTTAGAGTTGGAGATTTGCAGATTAAA
>BLSH010451924.1:123723-137021 GCA_018402905.1 Glandirana rugosa
TGCTATGACCATTGTCATACGTTGGGTTTGTTTTTTGCCCACCCCTTCCCTACGGATTTCATTATGTCTTTGGTGTGTATATCGTCCTAATCTGTCCAGGTCTGTAATTATCGGTGAAGTTTAATCCCTCACAGGTTTTTCCGTACATCCAATTCCAGAAATAAATCCGGTAAACCGTGGTCCTGGGTTATATTTCATATTTAGGTTATAAAAAGAAAGACGTTCTCCTAGGACAATTTCAGGGGAGAAGAAGGTGATTATAACTCTCGTATTTATGGAAATTGACATCATGGAAGTCCCAATGAAGGTACCACATGGTTCATTACGACTCGTTCTACCGAAAACCCCAGTAATGATCTCAACTCGCTTGGAGACCTTCAAGCCCAAGACGACCAGGCAGGCTTGAAGCCCTGTTTCAGGCCCAGGCCCAGGCCTGCCTTGGGCTTGCTAGCGTGCCTGTTGCTTGGGGTAACTTTAGTTACCCCTGGGCTTGAAAATACGTGTTTTTACCGACATTGTTTCAGGACCTTTCGGGATCTCCCGACGTTTTCCTTCATTTTACCCCCATTCCCATCCCCGTGCGATCGTTCGGGTTCCGTCCGGACCCGGACCCGGACTTTGTCCCGAAGTTCGGACGGACCAGCAGAACCCGAACTTCCAGAGGTTCGCTCAACTCTAGTAATGACCCCAAAAGCCATCTTGCTCAGCATTACTTGGTACACCATGGAAGTAACCCTGAAGGTACTACAGTTAAAGGTATTTATGCTCTCAATATTAGTGGAAGAAGAGGGGACTTTAACAGGATCCTCTTGCAGAAAGAAAAATATTGGATTTATACTTTATATTGGGTCCTGGTGCCAAATGGCCTAAATAAAGACCTTAACCTACATGCCTTTTTGGACACTCCCTAATTTGAAGTGGCTATTAATGTCTGGACCTGTCTAATCCTGCTATATGTGTGGTTTCTGTATTACTTTAGGCATCCCTTCCCCACCCGTTTTTTGTTTGGGTTGCATACTGTTACCAGTATCGTATTGGTGACTTGCACTGTTCTGGGGGTCCTGGATAGCAGCTGGTTTTGACTGTACCCAGCTCCGAGACCTTTGAATATGGGGCCCTACATACATATGGGGCTAAAAAGCATGTGTGGGTACTGGACAGGGCAGATTAATATTCTAGAGTGAAATGGGGTGAGGCAAGTATATATATGGATGATGATGACAATCCTACTGACCAAAGTTTAATTGCCGGTTGACCCCCCCCTTTTTCCAAATAACATGGTGCTGTTTTATCAATCACTGGCGATACATATACTATGCCCGTTCTATGACTGTTTGATTTCACAATCTTTTCAAAAAAAGTTTCTTTATTCATTTTCAGATGTAGGTGTTTATCTGTCAGATTTCCTTACATGTCAAAGTAAATTGGCTAAATGCAAGTAAAACCACCTCATTAGCAAAACCTTAGCGCCCCCTGTGATTTCCAGCATTGGACTGTTATTGGACGGATAGATGTATTTAACACCTCCGTCCACCAGGGGGTCGCTAGTCCTGACGAAGCTGGCGTGACCAGTGAAACGCGTTGAAGGTGTGCTGTCCTAGCCTCTGCACACCTGCAACGATGCTCTGATCATCCGCCAGGAACCCACAGCAAGGCAGCCCTCTGTGGGCTACACCGGAGTGGATGCTTACCACACACCACTCAGAAGTTGGCGGAAACATAAGGCGCTCGGCCAACCAACCCGGATCATCGCGCAGTATATCTGAGATGCAGTGATTGTACCTGAGGCACACAAGGTGCTTGACGGGCATTGTAAATGTGGTTCGATAGGTGAGCTATCCTGATACTCCCGTCCTCCCCGTTCCCCCTCCCCCTTAACGGTACCGTCAGTGCCCATACTACACACTGCATCCTACGCCCAGCTAAGCATGCCAAATGGCAGGTCTGTCTGTAGCCGACCGCCTCAGTTTTTGCTATCATCAGCATACCTAGAACCCAGTGTCTAATACATTTGTCACGCACCTGGTGGTGGAGTCTGTCTTGTGCAGGAAGCAACCACTCCTGCTGCTCTGGTTCAGGAACCCCTGGTAGGACAGACAGGAAGTTCAGGAGCACAGAGGGGCACGAGGGCTGGACTGGTTCACTGGTGATGGTGCGAGCGGTCCAGTAGAGCTTGTGCAGTCAGTAGAGTAGTGATGCAGGCCGGGTCGGCAACTAAGCTGGCAATGCGGTACAGGAGGAGCAGGCAGGAGAGTAGTCGGGTGCAGGCAGGGTCATCAACAGGTGGGCGGCAAGGTACACAAGGAGCAGGCAGTAGAATAGTCGGGGGCACACTGGGGGTCGATGCAGGCGGAGATCATATAGGTTCAAGACAAGCCGGTTCACAGGAACAGATAACAGGTAGCAAGTTGCTCAGGAACACACTAAACGCTGTAGAACGGACAGCACTTGTTGCTGGGCTGTGCAGGCTTAAATGGAGCCATTTGGCGCCGTTTCTGGTGCATGCGGGCGCACCGCATGCGCAAATGCACACAGGCACGTGCGCAAGCGCACAAGTCCACATGAAGGTGCAGCTTTCTCCTAATATTGCCCCCCCCAAGGGGCAGTCTCCGGATGCCTAGGCGGGAGTTCCTTACGGCCCGGTTTCTTCTGAATGAAGCAATCAGTTCACCCGCATGGATATTTGCTTCAGGTTCCCAAGAGTTCTCCTTCGGACCATGACCTCTCCATTTCACGAAAATACTGCAATGCACCGCCCCGCTTCCTACAGTCCAAGATGGCCTTGACTTCAAATTCTTCCTCACCATCTATCAGGATCAGTGCCGGTGGAGCGGTTGTTCTATCCGGAAAATGGTCCGGGGACACGGGTTTTAGAAGCGTGACATGAAAAACGGGGTGAATGCGCAAAGAAGGGGAAGATCCAACTTATATGCCACCCGGTTGATCCTTTTCAGCACTGGGAAGGGCCCGATGAACTTAGGTCCCAACGTCTTAGAGGGACAGGACATTTTTAAATTCCTGGTTGACAGCCAGACCTGGTCACCGGGCAGAAGCTCCAGCTCTCCCCGCCTCTTCTTGTCAAAGGCATTCTTATCCCGTTCTTGTGTTTGGGAGAGAGTTTCCTGCAGGTACTTTTGGTTCTCTTCCAGGAACTTGACAGTATCATGTACGGCTGGAACCACACCCTCTGGTGCCACACTGGGTAGAGACAAGGGATGATAGTTTGACCAAAACAGGGACTGCTTGGTAGCGGAGTGCACAGAGTTATTGTAGGAAAACTCTGCTAGTGGTAACAGGGACACCCAGTCGTAGATACTGCTTCAAGGTTTGATTCGTCCTCTCAGTTTGGCCATTCGTCTGAGGATGATAAGCAGTAGAGAAGGACAACTCAGTCTCCAAGGCTGAGCAGAGTGCTCTCCAAAATCGGCAAGTGAACTGTACCCCACGGTCCGATACTATATTGGTTGGGACTCCGTGTAGGCGGACTATTTCCTTTACAAAGATTTTCGCAGTATCGGCGGCAGTGGGGGTGCCCTTCATAGGGAGGAAGTGGGCCATTTTTGTGAGTCGGTCGACGACTAGACAGATGGTGCTGTACCCATCTACCAGAGTTAACTCGACAATAAAGTCCATTGTTATTTTAGACCAGGGCTATTCAGGTACAGGGAGAGGGTTTAAGAGACCCCAAGCCTTGGCCTTACTGGTCTTATTTCTTGCACAAGTGGGGCAGGAGTTAACGTATCTCTGACAATCCTCCCCCACAAGTGGCCACCAGAAAGAACGTGACACCAGTTCAGCAGTTTTCCTCATACCAAAGTGTCCGGCTAGTTAATGGTCATGGCAGAGCCGCGGGACCATTGGTCTTTGTTGTTTGGGCACGAAAATCCGGTCGCCACACCACCACAAACCATCTCTTACTATCAGTCTTTGGTCAGATGGCCCAGAGAGGCCAGCCAAGGTCCGCCTACTCTGTGAGAGCAGGTCTTCCTGGGACTACAAGAAGTTTCATGGCTGAAGGATGGTATCTGGGGGAGCAGTGGTTTCCGGAACATGGAACATTCGAGACAGTGTGTCAGGTTTTGTGTTTTTTTCGACCCAGGCCTGTATGTGAGGTGGAACTGAAAGCGTGAAAACAAGAGTGTCCAGCGGGCCTGACGTGGTCTCAGTCTCTTCGCTGTTCTAAGGTACTCAAGATTTTTATGGTCAGTATAGACCAAGATGGGATGCACGGCTCCTTCCAAAAGGTATCGCCATTCCTCCAAGGCAGATTTGATGGCCAATAATTCCCTATCTCCCACATCGTAGTTCCTTTCCGGAGCTGTGAGTCTGCGGGAAAAAAAGGCAACAAGATGGAGCAGTGCTTTGGAACCCTGTCTCTGAGATAGTGTGGCTCCAATGGCAGTCTCTGAGGTGTCTACCTCCAATACATAGGGAAGCTCAGAGTCAGGATGTCTCAGTATAGGTGCGGAGGTGAAGAGCCCCTTAAGAGTTTGAAAAGCCATTTGAGCGTCAGCAGACCAATGAAAACATGAGCCTTGCTTGGTGAGTTGCGTGATGGGCGCGATTAAGCAGGAGAAGTCCGTTATAAATTTCCTATAAAAATTGGAAAACCCCACAAAGCATTGGACCCCTTTCCTGTCTGTTGGTGCTGGCCACTCCAGGATGGCTGAGACTTTCTGAGGGTTCATGGTGATGCCTGTGACAGATATAATGAGGCTGAGAAACTGGATACTGGGGCGTTCAAAAATGCACTTTTCCGCCTTAGCGTATAGTCTGTGCTTCCGGAGACGACCTAGGACACTGCAGACATGGTTGCGGTGCTCTTCCAGGGATGAAGAGAAGATAATAATATCATCTAGGTAGATGATAACAAACAAGTCCAGATATTCTCGGAACACATCATTGACCAGATGCTGGAAAGTCGCTGGGGCGTTACAGAGCCCAAAAGGCATCACCAAGTATTCGAAGTGTCCGAAACGGGTTCGGAAGGCGGTCTTCCACTCATCGTCTTCCCTAATTCGGATGAGGTTGTACGCCCTGCGGAGGTCCAGTTTAGTAAAAATTCTGGCCGACCCCAGTCTCTGAAAAAGTTCCGGAACTAAGGGCAGAGGGTATCGGTTTTTGACCGTTACTTTATTCAGTTCCCAGTAGTCAATACAGGGTCGTAATGTGTGATCTTTCTTCTCAACAAAGAATATGCCAGCCCCAGCAGGGGACGTAGAGGGTCAAATGAAGCCCTTCTCCAAATTGTCGTCGAGGTAGGCCTTGAGGGCAAAGTTCCAACTCGGACAGAGGATAGATCCGCCCAAAGGGGATTTCGGCCCTGGATAAAAGTTCTATGGGGCAGTCGTATGGCCTGTGAGGTGGCAACTTGTCTGCCCCTTTCTTACTAAATACAAGTAATCATGGTAAGCAAAGGTGTGTAAAAGTACTACGCTACCCAAATATTATACCTATTAGCAGCCAGCACAACAATCATAACCCATATTGTGACAAAAGTAAAAAACAAAAGATGCGGCGCTAAACTCAAAAAGTAAGTAATTGTAATATCAAAGAAGTGAATCTGACGAGTGATACCAAATGTTCCGCAAAAAATTGTCATAAATATTATAACATATAAAAGTGCATAAAAAGTGCCAAATAAAGTGCATGCAAAGTGTTCAGGTTCTATAGCTGCCCAAACCAGTTATTCATCCTAGTTAGGATGGTTCAGTTATAATCCTATCAAGAACCTAGGCAAATAATCATAAAGTGCATGGAAAGTGCAAAACAAAGTGCATAAAAAGTGTCCAAATCCTCTGGTCATCCTGGCCAACTTATTCTTGGCTTCTGTAGTATTCCAGTGTACAATAATAGGAACTGACAGGAAGAGAAGGACTTTACATCAGCATGCAGTGATCACCACCACCTGAAGTGTATAAACACTCTTACCAGAATATATCTGGATAAAAGCCTGAGACTTAATTGTCATCTGCTGGGCACCATCAATCCACTTGTGCTTATAGGCCTGGCTTCTCTATTTCCATATAGAAGCATACAGATTCCCAGATGTTTGATATCAAGGAGGAGCAATCTTTGGGCACCGATAATCCAAGATTTTTGAAGAGCATAAAACCTTGCAGAGAAGTAAAAAGCACTACATAGTGTAATATTGTTTAACCAACAAAGGGTTTAATAAAAAAAAGTGCACTTACAAGCATAAGGCCGAACAAAGCAAGGAATTAAAAAAAAAACGAAATGGGGGCGCAATGGACTGGAGCAGACTCTTTTCGTCTACACAGACTTCAATGCCGGCCCCTTGCTTACTAAATACATCCAAGTAATCATGGTAAGCAGATGGGACAACTTGGAGAGCTTCAGAATCAGGGTCAGGATCCAGACTAAGTAGCGTAGGACCGGGTTTCTGGGTCTGAGGCAGACAGTGGTGGAGGCAGTAGGTGGATCGGAACTGAATATCCAATTGATGCAGGGACTATGGGCCTTGAGCCAGGGTAGGCCGAGGATAACAGGGAAGAGGGGAGATGCGATGGTGTCCAAGATGAGTGACTCTTGGTGGCCTTTGGCCGTCACAGCAGGTATGGGAACAGTCTCATGAGTGACGGTGCCGGACTTGATGGCCGTCCTGTCTGCCAAGCGGACGGTCATCTTGTGTGTCTTAGGACAAAGGGGAATATGATGTTGAGCAGCAAAGGTTTGGTCTACAAAGCAGCTGCATGCCCCAGAGTCGATAATTGCTTGGATTTGGAGGCTCCCTCTATGTAGCTGTAGAGAGAGTGGGAAAATGAAATGAGCAACATTGCTGGAGACAGGTAGGTCCTCCTGGTTACCCCTAGCAGAGCACCTACTGAGCTTCGCCGGGCAGGTGCGCACAAAGTGTCCGGTCTCCCCACAGTACATGCATAGGCTGTGGGAGCGACGTCTTTGTCTCTCTTCAGCGGTAAGGGTAGGACGGATGAGCCCTACTTGCATCGGCTCAGGATAGCCAAAAGAGGCGGTGGCAGAAGTGGTTGGACCCGACGAGACAGGGGCAGGATAGCTGGGCTCCCAGGGTGTTTTACACGTAGGTCTTGTAGTTGCGAAGGTTCTCTCCGCTCTGCGTTCTCTAAGACGTCGATCTACCTGGATGGCCAAGCTGACCAGTGAATCCAGGGTTTGAGGCACTCCAAAACGGACAAGCTCATCCTTGAACGGCTCAGAGAGACCTAAGCAAAACTGGAAGCATAGTGCCTCCTCATTCCATGCAGTGTCTGCACTCCATGCCTGAACTTGGCAGCATAGTCTTCCACCATGTGGCGGCCCTACCGGAGAGCATGGAGAGCGGCTTCAGCGGTGGCAACCTGGTGAGGATGCTGGTATTGGTGGGCCATGGTGTCAAAAAACAGAGCAAGGGTGGAGACTTCAGGGCCTCTCTGTTCCCATAGGCGAGGGGCCCAGGACGGGGGGTTCATCTTGCAGCAATGAGATTACTAACCCCACTCTTGTGGCTTCTGAAAGAAGGTGCGGGGCTGCAACTCAAAATAAAGTTCACATGACCAGCGGAAGGCCCTGAATTTGCGGTGGTCCCCAGAGAACTTATCTGGCAGGGAGACCTCGGGCTCAAGTGGTAGGGCCACAATAGTACGACCAGCAGCCGGGTGTCTGCCAGGAGCTACGGGGGTAGCAAGCTACTGTACCCATTCTTCCAGCCAGGTATGCGCTGCCTGCAGGCTCTTGACCAACTGTGTGAGGCCGGTAAGATGGACACACAGTTCATACATAGCAGAGGGTGCTTCCTACACAGAGGAAGCAACCACTCTTGCGGCTCTGGTTCAGGAACCCCTGTTAGGACAGACAGGAAGTTCGGGAGCACAGAGGGGCACGAGGGCTGGACTGGTTCACTAGTGATGGTGCGAGTGATCTGATAGAGCTTGTGCAGTCAGTAGAGTAGTGGTGCAGGTTGGGTCGGCAACTAAGCTGGCAATGCGGTACAGGAGGAACAGGCAGGAGAGTAGTCGGGTGCAGGCAGGGTCGTCAACAGGCGGGCGACAAGGTACACAAAGAGCAGACAGTAGAATAGTCGGGGGCACGCTGGGGGTCAATGCAGGCGGAGATCAGATAGGGTCAAGACAAGCCGGGTCACAGGAACAGATAGCAGGTAGCAAGTTGCTCAGGAACACACTAAACGCTGTAGAATGGACAGCACTTGTTGCTGGGCATTCCAGGCTTAAATGGAGCCATTTGGCGCCGTTTCCGGTGCATGCGCGCGCACACGGGCGAGTGGACGGGCGTGCGCGAACGCGCACAGGCGCGCGTGAATGCACACAGGTGCACGCACAAGCGCACAAGTCCACAGGAAGGTGCAGATTTCTCCTAACAACATTCCTACCACATGGCTGATCTGCTTGTAGCTCACCATCAAGGTTATTGCCATCAGGCAGATCAGGCACTGGTTATACCTTTGGGGGCCGTATGTACTTTTGACTATTCCCACTGGCATTACACTTTGTACTCCCACCTTTCTGGTTTTCACCCACAGTCGGATCCCAAAGCCGAGAGCGAGTGTTAGGTGTTCACCCACAGACATCCAATCTACCCTTGTATATCAGGTGTTCTATTTGATTAAATGGTTGCCTGCCATGGTCACTGCATGTATGCCTATAAGTTGACACCTGCACAGGGTCACTGAGCTTTATTTTATTGATGTATCTGGTGCACTATCTTTTGAGCATGTTGTGGTTATGCAGGGGCTTTTTCTTTTAATACTTTAGTGACAACGTTGTCATGGGTGGTGGTTCTCTGATCAATGTTCTATTTGTGTATTTTGTACAATTTACAATTTTGTATATTCAATAAAGCATTGCTTTTATATATATTATTCCTGGAATTTCTTTCATACCAGATTCCGGTGGCTCTTTGTATGATCCCTTTAAAGACACCCTTCTGTGCTGTCTTGGTTCTTTGCTAAATTACTGTTTTGCCATTAAGCCCCAGGTGATACATATCCCTGAGTGAGTAGGTGTGAGCCTCCATGCTACATGCATTTGGTCCGTTTTTTGTTCTCCCCTGTTTTTTTGTCAACCTCCCTTACTACCCTGACTTAGGAACCCCTGGTAGAGTAGACCGGTGGCTCGGGAGTGCAGGATGGCATGAGGGTCGGACTGGGTCACTGATGATGGTAGGAAATCCATTGGAGCACTCGTGCAACTGAAGAATGGTCGTACTGGTCATGAACGGGCTGGTGGTGCGATACAGAAGGAGCAGGTGGGAGGGTAGTCAGGTCCAGGCAGGGTCGTTAACAGGCAGGCAGCAGAGGTACACTGGGATCAGGCAGGAGAGTGGTCGTAGGCAAGCCGGGGGTCGGTGCAGGTGGAGATCAGACAAGGTCGGGACAGGCCGGGTCACAGGAACAGATAAACAGGTTACAGGTCTCACAGGAAACAACTCACATGCTGTAGATCAGACAGAAGCGCAAAAAAGCGCTAACAAATCCTTTAGCACAGGTTTTCTTCTAACAGTGTGCCGGAGCTCTGTGAAAGCACGTCCGCCATCGCTGCTTCCAAGCCACGCCCCCGACAATGTATTTAATACCAGATGCACCCAAAGTTCCTGTTATATTCCAACTACCAAAAACACAAGAATCCTTGGGGAGACCCATAGTTAGTGGGATCAATTATCTTTTTTAGGATGGGGGAATATCTAAATTGTTTTTTGCAACCATTGACCCAGCAATGCCCCGCATACCTTAAGGATGGTACAGACCTTATAGAATTTCTTAACACATTGAAGTTGATTGTGGACACATTTTGGCCAGCATTGACGTCAATTCCCTGTACACCATTATTCAACAACATTGTGCAATAGAGAAGGTTATGTGGGCTTTGAAAAGTACCAACGTGAAAACGACACAAAGAGAATTTGTATTGTAGGCACTTGATCTAACAATGAGCCACAATTTGGCATGAGAAGAAATACTTCAGGCAGAAGAAAGAAGTGGCTATGGGGGCTAAATATGCCCCCTCTGTAGCAAACCTCTTCATGAGCCAGTGGGAAAGGGAAGCCATTTATGACAGAAACATACCAGAATTGAAAATCTACAAAATATGTTTTTTTATCCATTTGGTAATGTGGGAAACCGAATATATCACATTTAATTTTAAAATATTTTTACATGTTTGTTTATATTTTTTATATTTTCTCTCAAATTGTTTCTCTCAATGTTCACATTTTCTTTCAATTGTTTAATTTTTTTCTACTTTCCAAACTTTTTTGTTCAACATTTATATTTTTTTATTCTTATTTTTATTTTATTTTCATTTAAATGTTTATTTTTATTTTATTTTATATATCATTTCATTATTTTTGTATATTTATTTTTATTTTCATTTTTATTTTTTTCATTTTATTTTCATACTATATATTCTAATACATTCACACATATATGTTAGTTGTATTAGCATTTATGATTTATATCCTTTTTAATCATAAATTTATTCACAGTGTTTTTATTGATTTTCAACAATGGAATATTATAACCAAGAAGTGATACTATATAAATATGCTGTTTAATTTCACCCAGGAAGTGATGCCTTTTGAGTGTAGGAAGTCAGGTTGTATTGTTTGGAGTTGAGACTAGTACACCCATTAAGAAGTGATGTAAGCCTATTTGCTGAAACGAGAGGGAGTTGTTCGCCCTCATGTATAAATTAGAACATTAACAGGAAGTCATATCCTTGATGACACCCCGAGGGGCAAAATATATTGACATAATTTCGGTTATGGTTTTTGTCACCAAAGAGGTCACTTCCATCCTCCATGGAATGCATGTCGATCGCGGTGAACCCAAAAAAGCCTCATTGTTGGTTTAATGGCCGTTCTATTCAAAAATTCTGTAAGTGTAATCTTTTATTGCTCAATTAAAACTGTTTTACTGTACTTCACTATGGTTACCTTCTTTTTCTATTGAGCCTGGTGAATATTTCAGCGACTCTAAGAGTAGCATTTGGAGACCTCAATAAGCACGCCAAAGGGGCATGGTATTCCCAACACCAGACATATGTCTATTTAATCCCCAGACTGAAAAGCTGAGGGTCCTTTCTCTCTGGTGAGTGGGGATACAAGAGGGGATTGTGCTGTACTATTAATATTTAAAAACAAGAGACAAGTTTCTGACAAATCCTTTATTAAAAAAATTAAAAAATAGTGTCCTGCAATGTAAATTCATTGTCAATCATGCCGCCCGCCAACCCGAAAAAAAAAATGCTCCGCCACCTGGGACTGCCTCCTGCCTAATGCCTCCTCTGTGCATTGATATTTTTTTATATAGGTAAGGGGCGGGGCCACCTAGCTACATCATCCAGTGGCGCCGCCCCTTCTGACAACACAGACGGTTTCATGCTGGGGCTGTGACCTCACAAGGGGTATGGCCACCAGGTGACATTGACAGGTGGCCCTGCCCCTTCCTATACAAGAACTGTCAAAACGCAGAGGAGACATTCAGCGGGATGCCATCCCAGAAGGAAGAGCATTTTTTCAGTGCGGCGTTATTGCTGGATTTACATTGAGGGACACTTTTTTTTTTATTTTTCAAAAACGTGTTTCTGTGTTATTACTTTTTGTCCACTTTTTTGGTGAATGGGTAGGGATACTATGTACCCGATACTCATTCACATAAGGGGGGGGCGGGATCTGGGGCCCCCTTCTTGAATTCTTGATTCAGATAAGCCTCTGACCCACAGACTTCAACAGCCACTGGCCACAGTTGTGGTGATAAGGCCCTTGTCCCCATCAACATGGGTACCAGGTGCTTTGAGGTGGGGCAGTGGGGCATGTGGCCCGGTATGGTTCAGGGGGGTGCTCGCTCATCTCCCCCCTTACCTGACCTGCCAGGCTGCATGCCCAGATAAGGATCTGGTGTGGATTTTGGGGGACCCCACGTGTTTAAAAAAAAAATACAATTGGCATGGGGTTCCCCTTAAAATCCATACCAGACCCAAAGGGCCTGATAGTGACTGGGGGGGTTATTTTTTAACCGGCACTTTTTTTATTATTTAGCTGTCAGCAGGGAAACCCAATGATAGCTGATGACTCATCGGTTGTTAAGGACGCCGCGGCCGACTTCCCGTCCCCTCTCCTTAACAACCAGCTTACTCTGTGCCCTGATTGGGCAAAGCTTTACCCAATCAGGGTGCAGAATGCACTGTGCAGTGCTCAGTGCATTGCAGGGTGTTTGGTTGGGTGAACTCAGCAAACACCCTGCAAATTCGGGTGTTCGGCGAGCAGCTGAACAGTCAAATGTTCAGCCAGAGCTCATGCTTGGGCTGAACCATTCACCCATCCCTACTGCCAATGCAGACACTTAAAAGTTGAGGAACTCTAACAGCTATCAGGGACAATGTCTCTTTCACTCTAGCACTTCACTAGCGCAATTAAAGACCCCCATGGTCATTACTAGATCTTAAATTTGTGACATCCTCACCACAACTTATACTCTGTTTAATGTGTAGGCTCCAAACGCACGCCAACTCCATTTCTTTAACAAGCCGATCCGCAAAATTTGCAAAATTCAACAAGGATCTCTACTTCTCTGTGGAGACTTCACTCTCACCCCAGATCCAGATATAGATTGTACGGCTTCTCCAAAATTACCTCCAATGTCTCTGCTTCACTCTATTCATGACCATTATGATGCATGGCAGTGCACTCATGCCAGTGAGAGAGCCTTCATTTTCTTCTCTACAGCACATTTTTCACATGCACATATTGACCTGTTCTTAAAGTGTTACTAAACCCACAACAGTAAAATCTGTCTGTATATGCAGAATAGCATGCTTAATATACTCACTGTGTAACTTAAGGGGTTAATCCTCTGTATTGTGTAAACAGGCTGTTTGATCTTGTATGGTCAGGTACTTCCTTCTTGCCCTGCCTACTATATTAGATTATACTTTACTACATGCAGGCAGGGTGGAAAGGTTGCACATGCTGTGTTTGGTCTTCCTGTTTCAAATGGACACAGACTGCAGTGCATTTCTAGAGGCAGTGAATGTTTATTTGTGAACTGAGCATGTCATTGGCAAAGCACCAATCAGCTCTGGCTGGATTGTGGGTGAAGGGTCACTTATTCAAAGGAAGTTTCATCATCAGAGGGTTAAATCCCCTCCTATATGAACACTGTGGAAGCCCTGGCTCCTTGCAGTTTGTCACCTGACTGCAATATACAGATGAAAAAAAGGTATATAGATATAGAAGCAGTATTTTGATATAAAAAGAAGATTTAGAAGCTGTGTATGCTGTGGCGACGGGGGGGGGGGGGGGGGGGG
>BLSH010451924.1:137031-157014 GCA_018402905.1 Glandirana rugosa
GGGGCGATGGGCTCCTGTCAAAAATGACCTCCACCACCATTAACAACATCATGTGGTCCGACCACACATCGGTCTCATCAACTGTATAGGACTTCTTCTACCCATGCCTTTCTTTGGAGATGCAAATCAAGGCTTATGCAGCATACCGAGAGAGGTAACCAAAAGTGTAACACAGTTTAATGAGTAAAAAACATGTAAAATCAGTAACAGGTTCTACTCACAGGATGACAGTTCTGACAGTCTATGCCCGGATGGGCTATGATGAAGATCCCACAAGGGATCATGGAGTAGTCCTTGCTACAACAGGCGGCTCTGTAAACCAGGAGAGAGGACACTGTGAACATGAGCAGTCATAGGCTGGTTGGAACCCGTCAAACCACAAAGAGAACAGACCAATCGGAATGCGTTTCAGAGGCTAGTCACTCCTCATTCCTCAGACAATCGTCTTTATGGACAATGTTGTGCCTGCTGATGATCCATTTACACTGTGGAATGCCTACAAGGCATTTATGAGGGGTGTATTCATTAAGTTGGGAGCAAGGGCAAAAAGGAAGAGGCAAAAGCAATTAGATAACCTCACACACAAAATCTATGCCCTTGACATCTAAAACAACCAGAACTCATCCCATATGTTGTCTAAAAAACTAACATACTTAAAGAGTTTAATGCTCTCTTGCTTGAAAACTTTGAGAAGACCTCACAAAATCTAAAAATGACCTATTATGCTAGTGACTACTAGCCCAACGTCTAAGAGGGCATAAAAACGGGGGCGTGGCTTGGACTCTGAGGAAGATGGCCGCTTGGTGCTCGTGCTCCACCACTCCATAGCCATTCTCAGAGCCGCATCAGACTAGAAACACTACCCACATCACAGTAGAGATGGGGAAGACGGACACCACCCGCTCCAGATTGCCCAGAGCCCCTGACACACAGCTGAGCGTGAACATCCCTGAGATGTTCTGCTCCCGGTCCCGATCACGGGAGATGGCCCTGCTACAGGCTTCAAGCCAGGGAGTGGAGGTGAGTCAGAGCGGCTCCCATAATCAATATACGGGTCCGCACAACAGCAACATTGTGGCTCCCCCGCACCAGGCCATATGCATGGATGATCTTAGGTGCATAGCAGCGGACATTAAATCAATGCTGTCCGCAGCCATTGCCGATTTAAGGTTAGACCTGCAGGCTGTAGCCGCCCGCATAGATAATGTCGAGGATACTGTGGACAGACATGAGTCAGCCATTACAGTCCATAGACGCACATTGTCTGCAAATTCTTTAAGCATAAGAGACATGCATAGAAGTATTGAGGATTTAGAGAACAGATGCCGCAGACATAATGTGAGAATCAGAGGTATGCCCGGGACGATCGACAGCGATCAAATCGCCCAAGCAGCTACCTCCATCTTTAATGATTTACTGGGCAGGCCACCAGAAACAGCAGTGGAATTTGAGTGCATCCATCGGGCCTTACGCCCAAAGGGAAGAGACACTGATCCCCCCAGGGATATAATTGGGTGTTTGGTTGACTTCCAACTAAAAGAGGACATAATGAGACAGGTTAGACTTTGGGGCCATATTCTACATCAAGGCAGTGAAGTAAAACTGTATCAAGACCTATCCCCCATAACCTTATCTAAACGCACAGCTCTGAGACCCCTGCTGGATATCCTCAGAGATCGCAATCTACCGTATAGGTGGAAATTTCCTTTTTGCTTGCAAGCAGGTACTGGATCTAGAATTGCATATCTGAGGCACCCAGAGGACATGCCTGCGTTTTGCGACACACTGGGGATCCCACAGGTGGATAGTGATAATTGGATACTAGATCCCATCCCACCTCCTCAACACCAAGAGGAACCAATGGACACCCACCGGAGGGACACAACCCCTACTCGCAGGAGACGCAGACGAATGTCAAACCCTTCTCCACCCCCACCAAACAGGCGCCTCCCCAGATTAGGCAATTTACTTGCCTCGCCAGCACACAGGAGACCCAGACGCGATTAAATCCCATCCCAACGAGAGAAAGAAACCTGAAGCCCAACGCTACCTGGTAATGACATTCCTCAGCTACAAAAAGTCCTTCTAAACACCGCAAACTACCATATGGCCGCAATGGCGCCATGCATATCACTCGTTTGATCTGCCTGTCTTAAGAAAATGACCTACTACAGAAACCGCCTATCCATCCTACCACTTCACTCCTCCATTCTCCCCACCTTTTATTTTCTTTTTGTGCTTGTTTGCTTGTTGCTTGAACCTGCATCAGGCTTGGCATGCAGCAACAGGGACATATGAGGTACGCTTTCACTTCAGCGGACACAGGATCTGCTGAACAGGACGTACGCGGTCGCCCACAAACGTAATGACACCAGAATTGAGATGACTCCTCCTCATGGGTAAGAGTAAACTATCCCTCAGATAGCCAAGAGACTTGGAAGCAGCATGCTACCCAAATCATTACCCTTGACATGACTTTCACTTCTACACAGTACTAAGGAGAAGAACAAGACATGCCGCTCACATAGCACCCTTTCCCTAACAATAAGCAATCCTTAAGACAGTACCCGTTCCCGTGCTATAGGAATGGCAAACCCCTTAAGGTAGATGAGTGGAAAGGAACTGAAAGACTCACCTTCTGAGCACCTTCCACTAGCCTACCCAAGATCTCCTTTTTACACCCTAGCGGATAGACATCTCTATGTTGTCCCAAGTTATGTCCCCTCTTCATTCACACTCTGAAATGTACCCTAATGGGCCCATCAAACTGGGCCACACAAAATATACATAGGGCACATGTAGGAACCAAGATATGTGTAGCACAAGAGATAAGCGATTTCAATGCAACATATGGACAAGACTTATTTCAGACTAATCAAAACAAGTGCAAACTAGTTATTTTACAGGATATGGCGGTTATCTAAGTGCATATTCCAGTGATCTAGGTCATTATCCAAGTTTTTTTTTTTGTTCACATTTATTGGTTCCTTGGCAGAGAATTTATCCATGATTGTTACTGGGGCCTGACAGGCCTCTTCCACCAGCTTGTCACCTTATTCATACCTAACTAAGAAAACTGGCACAGATTTAACAATTTTTTCTACCCATGGGTGGCACTGGTGAAGGTGGACGGGAAGGCTCCAGGACTTCACCTACCTTGTACCGCTTTATACAGTCAATAGGTACAATGAGTTTGGTTTATAGAGGGCACGTACAGCCTAGCTGGTGGGGAGAGCAGAGGGAGGAGGTAGTCCTCGTTCTCCCCGCTCTCTTTTACCCAAAGACAGTGTTAGTTTTTTTTCTTTTATTGTCTCTCCGTTAGAACAATGAACTTGAATAGACAGATTGGTTTCGCCTCTTCCACTGGACAACGAGCTCTGATATGGGAAGCTGGGATCTCTAAGTGAGGCGGGAGAATTTTTCTTTCTTTCTCCTCACTTTATCTCCTGTCACGGTTGGAAATTTGCCATGACACATCTCATAACGGTCTCTGGTGGAGAAGGTCAGATAACCCAAGTTGTTGTTAAATATGGTTTAAGTATCAAGCACCAAATGCCTAGTTCTTTCTGCATGTGTTTTTGGTATAATGGTTCTGTGGACAAATAATTACAATATGTCTTTTAGAGACTACTGGGTTGGACATAAATGCTAGATGATAAATTGAACATACTATGCACAGAATATAGGAACTGGGCCCCTCTACCCCTACCATATCCCCCCCCCCCCACTAAAAAACAATGCAGGCACAATCCCTATCACCCCTCAACTCTAAATTAGACCCCTCCACAGGAAAGGAGTAACAAGGATCTAATGCATATCTACATCTTCCCCTTGTTCCCCCACATCCAATGGATACTTTTAAATATGCTTCACCCCTAGTATCAGAACACCAGACTCACACAACTGTCCCCCACACTGCCCCCTCTCCTACTGGGCTATCCTGAACGTCATATTGCTCTGTCCGATAATTTACCTACATATTTGTGTATAACGGCTAGAGGAGTGGTGAGGCTACCTTCTGATAGTCTTATCGCTCTACTCCCTGCACATACACTCGAGATCTCAAAACCATTGACCTTGCTCCTACCACATCCCTGCAACAGCGCAGTCCACTCAACTGCACTGACCTACAGGCGACACCTGTACATACAGCGAGCTAGCGGGACTAGTCTTGTTGCCGCCTATACTACACATTTTTCCTTGTAACCTACAATTGAGACTTATAGCATCTACAACAGCTACAAACCCCCATCCCTTACCGCTCTCTCCCCCTCGCGTTACCCAATCTCTCATTCCTGAAGAGTAGTGTTCCATTACAAGCACATAAACACTGAATAGCTCAAAATACAAGACATGAAGCGTTCCAATCTCAACACCACCAAGGCAACAAATAAAATACTCTCCCTTAATGTCAAGGGACTCAATAAACCCGAAAAAAGTCTCAACTCATGCTCTTAAAAAACCCAGAGCAGACGTGGTGCTACTACAAGAAACACATTTCAAAACAAACCACATCCCCAAACTAGCGAATAAGGAATTCCCCACAGCCTTCCACGCTACAAACCCCCTAGCCAAAACAAAAGGAGTCTCCATATTAATATCGAAACGTCTCCCGCTTGAAGTCACAGATTCCCTTTTAGATGACAATGGCCGTTATAGCTTTGTTAAAGGTAAGATATGGAATAGGCCCATAACAATCGCGAACATATATAGCCCCAACACAGCTCAAACTAGTTTTTTCCGTAACATAGCATTACAGCTATCCTCCTTGGAGGAGACTTCAATATTGCCCTGAACTCCCTAGAAGACACCTCCTCTGGAACCTCCACACTTACTTTTAAAGCTCTTAAACATATTAAAAGACAAATAAATGAACTCTCCCTACATGACACACGGAGGACCCTCCATCCTCGCACGAGGGACTACACCTTCTACTCCACTTCCCACAACAAATACTCCAGATTAGACTACATATTCCTGTCGCAGAAAGACCTCCCTTTCCTCAAAGATGCTACTATCGAACCCCAATTCCTCTCAGACTACAACCCAATCACGACAACTTTATCCTTCCCAGAACAGATTAAATTTAACACTATCTGGAGATTAGACCCCTCCCTTCTGACAGATCAAGCCACTCTCACAGAAATCACAGACCACTTGCACCATTTCTTCATAACCAATGATACCCCAGGACGTGTCCCGCATATCCCAATGGGAAGCACACAAATGTATGATCAGAGGAATATTGATCCAAAAAGCAGCAGCAAGGCGTAAGCATCAGAAAAAAAAAAAATAAACGGAATTCTAAACTGGATAAGGGATTTAGAAAAAGCACATAAAATATCGCAAGTCAGGTGTACTCTAGATATGCTCAAAGAGGCAAGAGAAGAGTTGCGTGATGAAATGCTCAAACGCATACGAAAACGCTTTACCCTCACACACAAACTATTTTATGAACACGGTAATAAAAGCGGCAAACTTTTAGCTCGTGTATTACAAGCTAAGAAAGCCACTGCCTCAATAAGAGCCATTCGCGACTCCCAGGGTGACCTACTGAACAACAACGAGGATATAGCAAAACAATTTGTGCTTTATTACAAGAACCTCTACAATCTTCCCCCAGTGTCAAAACCAAGCAAGGATTCCAAGTCCAGAAGTGAAATAATTACAGACTTTCTAGCTGAATATGGTCCTACACCTATATCGCTAGAGCGGAGGGAGGAGCTAGATGGTCCGATTACAAAAACTGAGCTCTTATTAGCAATAAGGCAAATGAAACAGGGCAAGAGCCCAGGCCTGGATGGCTTCTGCCTTTCGTACTACAGGACATTTCAGGACTCTCTGGCTGCTCCCTTCCTCAACACCTTCAACCATCTGGCCACCCCTAACATCTCTCTGCAAAACTTATTAGCAGCCCATATATGCCTGATTCCCAAACCAGGAAAAGACTTTGAAAGGACATCAAGTTACAAACCCATCTCCTTGTTAAATACAGACATAAAATTATATGCTAAAATTCTCTCAAACCGCCTCCTCCCACTTCTTAATACCTCAATATCCAAAGACCCGGTAGGCTTTATACCAGGTAGAGAGGCTAGAGATAACACCCTTAAGGCGATCAATATACACCATTGGCTGTCAATGTCGAAACGCCCGGGGTTTGTTCTTTTCTTAGAAGCAGAGAAGGTGTTTGACAGGGTGTCATGGGACTATCTCAACATGGTTCTCCATAAACTGGGTCTGGGAAACAGACTAATAGGATTCATAACATCTTTGTACACAAGCCCCAAAGCCCAGGTTCGAGCAAATGGTACCCTGTCGGATGCCTTCTCCATTCATAATGGTACGCATCAAGGATGCCCCTTGTCCCCCTTACTTTTTGTTCTTACCCTGGAGCCCTTCTTGAATATGATCAGAGCAATTACGAACATACACGGAATTGACATCCAAAAAAAAAATACAAAATAGCCCCCTACGCTGATGACATTCTCCTTTTCCTCTCCCAACCTCTTATCTCTATACCCAACCTTCTCAAAGACCTCAAACGTTTTCATTTCATCTCCCACAAAATTAACTATACCGAGTCCCAAGCACTGAGCATCACTCTACCTGATGACCAAATTGAACACTGTAAACGCACATTTCCCTTCGAATGGAGACCAGAGGCAATAACATACTTAGGCATCCAAATCCCAAGGACACTCTCCAACCTTTACAACCGCAACTTCCCCCCCATCCTCAAATCTATAGCCGATGATCTTAAACGCTGAAATAAAGCCAACTTTTCCTGGTTTGGCAGGTCAGCGATCATAAAAATGAATATACTGCTGCGCCTTCTGTACCTCTTACAAATGATTCCCATATCAATACCCAAGGCCTTCTTCGACTCCATTAAGAGAATGTTTCGTGATTTTGTTTAGATCTGTCACCCGACCCAACTCCATTTGATTCCCTGTGCATTAGTGAGAAACCACTAAGACATGTAATTTCCCTACTACATAGCATGTCATGGGACCCTACCCCCCCCTAATGAGGGAAGGACCTGTGAGATCTGGTCGCGATCCCTCCAGATCAATTTATCTAAGACAGACTGGGACACCATATTTCGACATACACATAAAGGATCACTAAATGTCTCCATCCAAGAAAATAATTACAAATTAGTTTCATGCTGGTACCGCACTCCGACAATTTTACATAGGTATAACAAAGACATCCCCGATACGTGATGGAGATGCACTCAGGCTCAAGGCACTCTCCAACATATTTGGTGGGAATGCCCCCCTATTCACTCATTCTGGAAACAAGTACACGACCAGGTTCGCACCATATCCACATACTCTTTAGAGTTTACACCTGAGCAATTTCTCTTGTATCACCAAGTAAACGCAGAGGCCTCCTACCATAAATCCCTGGCAATGGCAATGGTTAACGCAGCCAAGCTCTGCATACCGAGACTCTAAGGTACCACCAAAATTCCATCAATGACTCATTGGTTTAGGCAAATTGACAGACTGGCAGAGATGTAAGAAATTATTGCCATCTCCCGCAACACTCCAAGGACGTATGCACAGAGATGGGCCTGCTGGACACATTTCCAAACTTCTGACACTTACAAACATACACTTCATCTCCCCCCACATTAAAGCTCTCCCACCTCAAAAGCTTGTTGCTTTCACTATATAACAGGAGCATGTCAGATCTGCGGTTCTCCAATGTGATCTTCCCCCCTAGGACGCAACTAACCCTTACAACGCACCTAGGTAGTCGTAAGTGATAGCCTGAGACTACGCCTTCTTGGCTGAAATAACTGACCTTAGATAATCTCCCTTATCTACCATGTACCAGAGGATACCCCTGGCTAGGGACACATAGACCCTTGTATTATTATTAAAATTCCCTCACCCCAATGGAACACTCTCCACTCCTTTAGCTTCCCCCTTATAGACCCCCCCTCGGCTCTTCCCTTCCCTATCACCCCCCCTACCACCAGAATAAGACAGCTATCTCACAAGCCTCCCCCCCACGCTGGTCGTGGCGGTTCCTGATCACACCGCCCAGGAATAAAATAGTTCAGGCTCTAGCAAAGTAATAGCATGGACGGACAAATATGAGGTCCCCCTACCCGATGCTGATTACAGTGATGGGTAATGTTGGCTAAAGACTGTAACCTGAATACTTGCTTTACAATTGTTTGTCACCTTTTCTGATACTTTGTTATCTGTCAAAATATTCTAGCTTCAATAAAGCTTTGTTTTGAAAAAAAAAAAGAACATAAAAACAAAACCAAAATCCCCTTCATACTGCATCCGATCACTAAGAGTAAACTTTACCATCCGCTCTTGAAATTGACTGAGCTATAGAATCTCTACCTAACAACTAATCTCCAGGACCAGATGGTTTTACTGGAGAATATTTTAAAACATTTAAAAATGTACTAACCCCCACACTTAGAACGAGTTTTCCTTTCAATAGTTTCTATTAAGTATTGTCAGGATAACAAAGAGTATAAAGCAATAAGTCATATTCTGACAAATGAATATTCACATACACAGAAAACAATATAACAATAATACAATAGCTGATGTCATTGGAATTTGAAATTCCGCAGGATAGAATATGTCTACCAGAGAAAAGTAATATCAAGAAGACCAAGTTTAGTGCAGGAGGAGCCACGCTGTCACACCAGACACCCCGTATGGGATCAATCTGTATCCGGAGGGACAGACTGCGTTCCAGCCCGCTCCCAACCCTACAGTCCTAACTAGAACTTCGGATGGCTTGCCACTGACACATCAAAAATAAGGAAGTTGCTACTGCCAACCTACCACCAACGCATTGTATCTAATGCGGGAATGGCAGCCCCCCACCTCTGGCCACGAAAGCAGGATGGTGAGGTGCCCCTGAAAAACTAACTAGACATCAGCTAACAGAATTGAACCGCCTGACAAAACCAAAAGCAACAGAGTAGGAAGCAAGGAAGAAGTAGCAAGAGAGAAACGTAGGAAAGAGTAAAAGAGGCACCAGGGAAGTCAAGTAAGAGGATAAAGAGGGTTGTAGGTCACGTGGGCAGCCTAAGGTAGTTCTTCCAAGGTTCCCAGACTCGGTCAAATTTAGTTGAGGTGTCCAAAATAACACTTGCGAGCCTTTCTTGCACCATGATACAAGAGATTTTTTGTTTAGCCTCAGCAAAAGACTCTGAGGGACGCCTCCAGGCCCTGGCTATTGTGATTTTAGCACCCAGCAAGATAAAGTGGATAAGTTGAAATAGAAATTTGGAAGGCCCCTCAGGTTTGTAGTTGAGAAGGGCTATTTCCGGGGTCTGCGGTATTGGAAGGGCCGAGATCCTATGAATCAAATGAAAAACCTTGTTCCAAAAGCCTCGAATATGTGGGCATTCCCACCAAGTGTGGAGGAAGGAGCCCAGATGTCCACAACCTCTAAACCAGAGGCTGGAGGCATCTGGGTACATGGCTGCCAACCTAGAAGGTACCAAGTATCATCAGATCAATACTTTCAGATTGGCCTCCCTTAGGGCTATATTCATAATCCCTTTAGAGGATCTCAGGGCCAAAGAGTACCACCTATCCGTTTCCCATTCCACCACCAGATCTCTCTCCCATCTCTTCGCATAGGGAGGTTTATCAACATTCTCCATAAGTGATGCATACATTAGAGTAATGCCTCCTCTTTGATCCTCAGATTCTGAGCACCATTTTTCATAATGGGTAATACCTTTATGGTCATTTCTAGACTTCCACCAGTGAGTCAGAAAGTGACGGATTTGCTGGAAACTGAATTTTTCAGTCGGTGGCATATCTAATTTGTTGATACAGTGGTTTAAAGTCAAGGGGCCCTCTAGGTTCAGAAAGTGGCCTATACGATATATCCCTTATCAGTCCACCACTGGAAAGCCTTAATGTCAAGACCCGGAGGGAAAAGGGGGTTATTAAAGAGATGATTAAGAGGGTGTAAATTTGAGATCAGATACGGAGGTTTAAGGACTGAGTCGGTAATGGCAAAGGAGTGGGACAACATAGGGGCTAATATTGAGGGCCTCGGTTTATGAGACGCCCCCACTAGATAATCAATAGTGTTGAGGGGCACCGCCTGCCTTTCTATATTAACCCTATCAGGTTTGTTCCCTCTGGAGAAGACTGTGGAAAACTGGGCTACTTGAGCTGCCTGGTAGTATTTGTATAGGTGTGGAAGTCCCAGTCCCCCTTGATTGTGTCTCCTGAAGAGAACCGTAGCTGAACATCTATAACCTTTTCGGCCCCAAATGAATTTCAAAATTTGCAATTGTATTTTCTGGAGATTAGACTTCCTAAGTGGGACAGGGAGAGCTCTAAAGAAGTAAAGAATCCTGGGAAGAAGGGTCATTTTGACCGCATGTAACCTACCTAGCCATGAGAGGCCCTTTTGATCCCATCTGACAAGATCCTCTGCTAGTTTCTTAAATAAGGGAGGGTAGTTGGTCTTGTAAAGTTGGCTGATATTGGCTACCAGATTGACACCCAATTAAGGTATCTGTGTAGTGTTCCAGGTGAACTTATAAAGAACTTTGAGTCGCTGTAACTTCGGTTCTGGGATAGATATATTTAAAGCTGAGGATTTGGACCAATTCACACAAAGACCGGAAACTTCTCCGAAATTCTGGAGAAGATGAATGACATGTGATATGGATGTGAGAGGGGAGGAGATGAAAAGAAGGAGATCATCTGCGAATAATGCGCACTTGTGAGATCGGGTTCCACAGTTCACCCCCTGAATATCTGGGTTTTCCCTTATGGCAATGGCCAGGGACTCCATTGCAATGGCGAATATTAATGGGGATAGGGGACAGCCCTGTCTAGTGCCCCTAAAAATAGAAAAAGGTTCAGAGTAATAATTCTGCAATTTGATCTGGGCAGAAGGGTTAGAGTAAAGGGCTCTGATAGTCTGGAGAAATCTTGGGCCAAAGCCCCATCTGTTTACAACTGCAAACAAGTATGAGCAATCGACCATATCGAAGGCTTTTTGAAGATTGACAGACAGAATGAACCCTTCTCGTGGCTGACCCCCATCCCAATTCAAGTTAAGGAGCGAAATAATGTCTATCGTTCTGCGGATCTGGCCCGGACCCTGCCTTCCTGGAATAAAGCCCAACTGGTCTTTGTGAATGTATTTACTTAATCTGTTTGCCAGAATTTTAGTCAAAATGTTAAGATCGTTATTGATTAAAGAAATAGGTCTATAGTTGCTAACATCGAAAAGATCTTTACCCGGTTTAGGGATGACCGAAACAAAGGCTCTGTTAGCGTCGCTTTCCAATACAGATCCCATCCCTAGGGAATTAAAAAATTTAGTAAGATAGGGGGCAATTACTGGTTCAAAAGTTTTATAATAGCCCGTGGATAAACCATCAGGGCCTGGGGCCGAGCCCTTCTTGAGATTACGTATCACCTCCAATTACAGGGAAGCTATATGATCATCCGAGAAGTGACTGTTTTCCCTGATTCATAAAGTTTGGCATAGAAAGTCTGAAAGACAGTCATAATGCGATTAGGATTCTGAGTTAGCTCCCCCAATTTATCCCTAATCTTTGGGAAGGAAAAGGAACGGCATTTGGGAGACAATCTGGCAGCCAACCTGGGACCTATTTGGTCTCTTTGTAAGTAAGAATGGGCTCTGGACCATTGGATCTGTTTCGCCGAGCTAGTGGTTAAGGCACGGATTAAGGCTACCTTCCCTGCTTCAAGCTGTGCCCAAGAGTGGGGAGTTGGATTCTTCTTGTGAGACTTGGCTAGAACCTGAAAAGCACGCTCCAATTTTACAATATCGGCCTTCCTTTCCCTTCTTAACCTTGCAGATAATTGAATGATCTTTCCCCTTATAACCCCTTTGTGGATCGCCCACAGTGTTGGGGCGAAACTTCCCCATTATCATTAAAAAGGAAATACTCTTTGAGTTCCTTTTCCAACATTGTACTGTGAACCGGATTAGACAGGAGAGATTCATTCAGTTAATTAGGGTTCCTCCTTTGACATAGATCAACTTTAAGTAAAATTATAACTAGCGAGTGGTCTGGTGGAGATTCCTTGATAAAGGATTTGGAAATAAAAGGGGAAACAGAGGCAGGGACAAAAATATGGTCTATTCTTGCCATGCTCTTATGTGGAGCTGAGAAGTGAGTATAGTCCTTCACCCTAATATTAAGTTCTCGCCAGATATCTATAAACCCTAAGGAGCATAGAAGCCTAGCAAGTTTGAGGCTATGTTTAGGGGGCCTAATCACATGAGGGCAGCCACTACCCAACTTATCAAGCATGAGGTCTAAGGCCATATTAGAATCTCCTCCCAAAATTACAGTCCCCTCTAGATGAGGCAAGATGAGGTTAAATAAGTCATGAAGAAATTTAGCTTGACCCTGATTGGGCGCATAATAAGATAAAAAGGTTTACATCAAGCCCCCTAAAGTCCCCCCTTAGGAAGAAAAACCTGTCTTCTGGGTCTTTGATTTCTTGCAAGGGGGTAAAGTCTAAATCTTTCGCGAAAAAGATCCCCACCCCTCTGGTCTTGTCTGGTGCGTTAGCGAGAAAGAACTGGGGATATTTTGAGTGTATATACTTAGGGTTGTACTGATCCGGAAAATTGGATTCCTGGAGCATTAGAACATCCAGGTGATGAGAATGAGCTAGGTTGAAGTATTTTTTCCTTTTAATAGGGGAGTTGAGGCCTTGCACATTGTGAGTTGCTATACACAGAATGGGTGGAGATTTAGCTGACATGATAAATGTTGAAGGAGGGAACTTTATGCATCACTGAATGAGAGCTTACCTGCCCCTGGGAACATAGAGGAAGCAATTTGCCAAACGAGGGGAGACAAGGAGCAACCCACTGTGAACCACTGCTTAAACAACTTCCCTGTTGCCTGAGAGGAGAGGAAGAAAAAGAGAGAGAATTATCATAAAGGGAGAGCAAAAGATTTAGAGTAAAAACAAAAAACATGAGAGGGGGCGGCAGGGCATCGCCGCGAACCCCCTTGAATTCCTGCAAGCGAGGAATCTAGAGGTCACCCTCACCGGCAGTAATAGGAAGTAAAGTATTCACCTAAACGGCAGAACTGCAACCGACCAAGGGAATACCAACGTCAGCATCCCGAAGTCAGAGGGAGGTGCATGTTGTTCCCCCCGGCCAAAACCTTAGGACCGGGAAGAAAATAAAAAACATTAACTAATGGGTTACCCAAAAATTCTAATCTTGAATAGGGATCCGAACACAAAAAACAGAACATCAAGGATGTTTCCACCGGAGTGGAGAGGACTTCC
Organism: Glandirana rugosa; assembly: GCA_018402905.1. Lineage (NCBI taxonomy): Eukaryota > Metazoa > Chordata > Amphibia > Anura > Ranidae > Glandirana > Glandirana rugosa. The sequence continues at coordinate 150,342 of BLSH010451924.1, forward strand.
AGGTGGACCCCTAGGGGCCCACCAGGGAGTCCCCCCCGGTTACTTAAAACATAGATCACTCAAGGGCGGCAGGAACCGCCACAGTGCACCAGCCCAGGATCAAAAGGCCATCAATGAAGCTTGGTGGGCTGAAGGGGACCTCCCACGGAAGGACCGCCCCCTCCCCCGAGACAAACATCTCAAGGGGAGGGGGGGACAGAGCCAACCACAGGCCGCCCCCAGGGATTTTAATGCCAAAACTGAATAAAAATAAACTGTATAGAAGTTAACAGAACCAGAGCAACAAACACCAAATCAAACAGCGACTTAAGGGTCGCCCACCCCGAAGAGAGTGAAACCAGGAGGAATAGGCTCCAAACTTATGGGGGGTGGGAGTCTTTGGCTCGTTTTTGTTGTTGCCTTCGCCAAAGGGGAGGAATGGGGCTCTGAGGTGACGGCCTCTTGGAGGAGCCCACGTTTCTGTTAGGTTTGGAAGAGGTGGAATCCAGGGAGATGAGGTTGAGCTCAGTCAATATTTGTTCACCCTCATGGAAAGTAGAAAAGCCATATTTCTTGCTTTTGTGAATAAAGGTCAAGCGGAACGGAAAGGACCACCAGTATTTGATGTTAGACTTGGTAAGGACTTCCAGCAAGGGTTTCAGGGTTCTTCTCTTCTGGATGGTATATGGAGACAGATCAACGAATACTTGGATGGAGTGACCTCGAATAGAGAGGTTTGGAGAGTTCCTGGAGGCTTTCATGATCTCTTCTTTTACTCCATAAAAATGAGGTTTCACTACTATGTCTCTAGGGAGACCATCAGACCTCGGTGGTTGGAGTGCTCTATGAGCCCTATCTAGCTCAAGGCGGTGCATAGGGATGCCTGGAATGGTTTCCTTAATAAAGACGCTCACAGCCACATGGACATCCATGACATCCTCGGGTAGACCCCTTATTCGAAAGTTGTAGCGTCTAGAGCGATTCTCCAGGTCATCTATTTTGGATAAGGCTGACTCCAATTGGTCCTGGATACGAGCTGTGTTCTGGTTGATTCTAGAAACCGATTGCTCTGTCTTATGTTCTATTTCATCTATCCTGGTCCCCAAACCCTGAAGGTCAGCTTGGATAATCAATGTGATTTGAGAGGCTGTTTGGGCTAGGCCCTTAGAAAGCATTTTAGAAAAAGCCTCCATCAGCATCTGAATGTCAGAGTGAGGTACCTGAGTTTGGGGGCTGGACAAGTCTGACAGAGGATTGCCAGGTCCTTGCTCTTTAAGAGGTGTTGTAATGAGTTTATCCAATATCCTTTATAGAAGAGAAATCGTGGACGCTGGGGATAGAGTCTGGGCCATGGTTTGGCCTCCAGGGGGGGTCCTGGGGAGGGAAGGACCTGAGATCCCCCTTCCGAGCCAGCTTCCATCTCCTCCTTACCCCCTGGGGCTGGCTGAGACCCCAATGGTATTTGTGGGCCCTTTGAGGCTGGGGTATCAAAGCCCGGCTGGCGGGATAAATCATGCCTAACTGGGCCCGGTTGCATGATAGATTAGAGAGAAACCCCAAAAAAGAAAAATAAGAAAAAAAAAAAGCTTAAAAAGTAGGCCTGTTCACAATGAAGCAATATATGTGTGGTGACAAGTAGTGTAGGACATATGGCTTCCACCTTGCTGAAGGGATAGTTCTGGACACAACATCCACATAGAGCGATCTTGCTTACAAGGAGAATCAGGGTCTTCCAAAACCCCCAAACATTACCCAGGGGACCCGTTAACCCCTAACAGGGGCCAGGACAGGAGGGAGGAGGAGTAATAGGCCCAGTCCGTGGCCTAAATTAGTGTCCCCTGTCTCAAGGATCCATCACTCCCCCTTGCTGTGCCTGCTGATCGTGGAGGATCCACTAGTGAGGGCTATTATGGGGACCGATCCTGTGATGTCCCGCTTGCCCTCAACAACAGGGCCCCCTAATCTTTATCCGCAAATCTTCGGCAGTGTTGTTAGGCCCAAGCCGCGGCCTCAATTACCAGATCGGAGCTGGGCACGGAGCTCGCGATCGAAACCACTGCCCCTCACCGCTCCTCAAGCGCTCCTGGGGATGTACTCAGCACCGAGGCTGCATGAGCGGGCAAGCCGAGCTCAGCTGCAGGGTGTACCAGGTCCAGATGGCCGAGGGGACTCGGAGCTCCAGGCGAACACAACCACCATAGAAGCCCCGCACATGCGCACTGTTAGAACGAGTTTTCAACACAAATGTTGCCTCTTCCACTTTTCCCCTGAGATAATCAAAGCGTTAATTATAAGCTTGCCCAAACCAGAAAAGAATCCAGATGTGCCCCAAAATATTCATACCATTTCACTTTTAAACCATAATTTAAAACTGTATGCTAAATTGATTGCACTCTGTCTAGTAGACAATCTACCTATACTTGTTCACCCAGATCAATCTGGGTTTATGGAGGGACGCCAGACGGTGGATGCTACCAGTCACTTAATAAATATAATTCACTTAGCTAATGTAAGCAAAACGCCTTCTCTGATCCTAGCCTTGGATGCAGGGAAGGCGTTTGATAGATTCCACTGGACCTACCTAGCCCGTGCTCTGTCCACTTTTGGGTTTGAGGGCCCAATTTATTCAACCATCATGGCTTTGTACACCAAACCCTCTGCACAAGTGTTCACGTCTGGTGCACTATCTACTACCTTCTTTATCTCAAATGGCACTCGCCAGGGGTGCCCACTCTAATCACTTATATTTAATCTCTTAATGGAACCCTTGGCAACCTATATCCATAACCATGCCCGGATCTCTGGTTTCCTAGTACAACTTAGAACCCAAACCATTAGCTTATTTGCAGATGACATAATATTAATGTTGATGTGGAAAAATCTCTAGCCTCGGTTCATTTGGCCTTGCAATTATTCAACAAAGTCTCCTTTTAAAAAGTTAATTAAACTTAGTACTGATCCTAGGGGTCCCTCTAGCTCTGAAAAAGACACTTCCATCCCAATTTCCCTATGTATGGAGTCAAGAAGGGATCACTTGGGCATGACCTCATCCCTACAGTGGAGAATTTACTTACAGCTAATTACTTACCATTTATCAACAAACTTCACTCTAAACTACAGGACCTATCTAATGTTGAGCTAACATGGTCAGGTTGCCTAGCAACATTCAAAATTATATTATTACTCCAATTGCTTAGAACCTCACCCATCCCTGTACCCAACGTTTCCTTTCTAACTGTACACTACTAAACACATTTTTATGGAGAGGCAAAAGCGCATTCAGTAAACTGGTCAAATCCAGGAAAGCAGGAGGTTCTGGTCACATTTTAATCAAGGACTACTACGTCCGAGCCTCAATCCTCTCGCCAAACCCTATTGGTGGAACTGGAAAGCTACCAAATACCTGGAAACAATCTGTACAACTATAGTATTTAAAAGCCAGCTGCTTTACTACTTCTAAGCCTACACCTGTCTCACCTACAAACATGGCTACTTTATCGTTTTGGCATAATCTGTTAAACATGCCCCTTGATGATACACAACAAACCTTTGCAAGTAGAATATGGTATTTCCACTCTAGATCACTATAAGTATTTACAAATTGCGCATTTCCTAAAAAAACAACCCATCTCCCATCATTATTCTCCCTTGGTGCATAGCCTTGTTTAATAAAGTTTCTGTAACTAATATAAAGGGTATTTCTCTATTTTACAACATCCCTAATGACAAGACTATATTTACTAAATCCTCTTCCATCAGAGCATTGGAACATGACTTGGGGTAGGTATAGACCACTTAGACCTGGCAAAAGGTGCTAAGTATCACATATGTGGCAACAAAAAGCGTAAACCTTTGAGAGTTGACACAAACAGTTTTAGTATGCTGGTATCTAACTCTCTATCGTATCTCCAAATTTTCACCTCATATCTCACCCACATGTTAGAGCAGCCTTCCAATTTTGCACTCACCTACTCGCATTTTGCGAGTGCAAAATGAAGGCTGGCGAGGAGCCGAGCTGCCTGGGAGCGAGGGGGAGCGAGGACGAGCACCACTGGCATGCAGGATGAATGGGAGCAATTTTCCCAGTGGAATAGAGCATGGAGGAAGAAGATTGCCTGCGGGATCACAGAGTGGGGATTGCCTGCTGTAACAGTTTACGTTAACATTGCAGTCCGCTCATGGTTACACACAGTCCCACTCTCCAAACCTGCACCTGTGACAGACAGAATGCCGGTCCAATGCCAGGGCGCATTCTGTCTGTCACAGGCGCCGGGTCAAGAAGGTGGGACTGTGTGTAACCATGAGTGGACAGCAATGCTAATGTAAACTCTTACAGCAGGCAATCCCTGCTCTATGATCCCACAGGCAATCTTCTTTCTTCACCCTCTATTCCACTGGGAGAATGGCTCCCATTCATCCCCAGGCACAGGTGAGGCTGCAATGGGGACATGTGAAGCTGCTATAATGGGCACAGATGCGGCTGCAATGGGCACAGGTGAGGCTGCAATAGTAGACACAGGTGAGGCTGCACTGATGGGCACAGGTGAGGCTGTACTGATGGGCACTGATAAAACTGTTGTTAATATTTATTTGTGTAGCTTAATTCTGCATAAAACATTTAAGTGTCATTTCTTGAGAATTGATGAGGGCGTGTATAGGGTTGCAATTAGGGGCGGGGCATGGTAGGGGTTGGGTGGGGCAACTGGTGGTGAGTAACCCTTAAGGCCTGGCTAGTAGCTCATGACTTGAAATTTTGAGCCCTGTGTTAGAGGAATTATGGAGCCCCAGGCACACTATTTCATATTACTATTATTATTATTCAGGATTTATATAGCGCCAACAGTTTACGCAGCATTTTACAACTTGAGGGTAGACAGTACAAATGCAATACACTTAAATACAGTAGGAATCGGAGGGCCCTGCTCGTTAGAGCTTACAATCTAAGAGAGAAGGTCAAGAGATACAAGAGGTAATAACTGTGGGGGATGTGCTAATGGAGGAGATAAATGTACAGTTGTTAGGTGGGATCCAGATAGGCTTCTCTGAAAAGATGAGTTTTCAGGGATCGTCCGAAGGGAGACAAAGTTGGAGAAAGTCGGACAGATTGGGGTAGAGCATTCCAGAGGATGGGAGAGGCTCTGGAGAAGTCCTGGAGGCGAGCATGGGATGATGATACAAGGGAGCTAGAGAGCAAAAGGTCTTGGGATGAGCGAAGAGATCGATTTGGTTGGTATTTTGAGACCAGGTTAGCGATGTAGCTGGGGGCCAGGTTGTGAATTGATTTATAAGTTATTGTTAGTATCTTGAATTTAATATGTTTGTTGAGTGGTAGCCAATGGAGGGATTGACATAGGGGTGTAGCAGACACTAAGCGGATTTTAAGGTGGATGAGCCTGTCGGCAGCGTTCATAATGGACTGAAGTGTGGATAAGCTATTTAGAGGTAAGCCAGTGAGGAGGGAGTTGCAGTAGTCGAGGAGAGAGATGACCAGGGAGTGGATTAGAAGCTTTGTGGTGTCATTGGTTAGGAAGGGGAGTATCTTGGAGATGTTGTGGAGGTTTTGGATAGCGATAAGATGTGGGGCTGAAAGGTTAATTCGGAGTCCAAGATTACACCTAGGACCTTGGCGTGGGGTGACGGGTTGATAGTTGAGCCGTTGATTTTGACGGTGAAATCAGTTGAAGTGGCACGTGGGGGAGGAAATATCATAAGCTCGGTTTTGGATAGGTTGAGTTTGAGGAAGTGATGTGACATCAAGGCTGATGTGTCTGTTAGTAAATTGGTGATGCGTGCGGAGACAGATGGAGAGATTTGGGGGGTTGAGAGATAGATTTGTGTGTCATCAGCGTAGAGATGATACTGAAAACCATGGGAGGCAATCAACTGACCCAGGGAGGCGGTGTAGATTGAGAAAAGCAAAGGTCCAAGAACAGAACCTTGGGGAACACCGACAAAGAAAGGGAGAGGAGAGGACGAAGTAGAGTTGTAAGTGATGGTTAAGGAATGGTGGGATAGGTAGGATGAGAACCAGCGAAGAGTACAGTTGCAGAGACCAAATGTGCGGAGTTTTTTGAGGAGGAGGGGTGGTCCACTATGTCAAAGGCAGAGGAGAGGTCCAGGAGTAGTAGAACAGAATAGTGTCTGTTGGTTTAAGAAGTTATTAGGTCATTAGTGAGTTTAAGGAGAGAAGTTTCTGTAGAGTGTAGAGGGTGAAATCAGGACTGAAGGGGATCAAGAAGTTTGTTCTTGGTTAGTGTTGAGCGAACCCGGACTGTAACGTTCGGGTCCGTACCGAACTTTAGGGTGTCCGTGGCACGGACCCGGACCCGGACATTTCAAAAATCGTTCGGGTTCGGTCCGGGGTTCTGCTATTTTACTCCACGTGTTGAGAAGCTGCAGGGCAGCCAATCAACAAGCGTTTCACTGGTTTGCCCTTAGAAGCCATCACAGCCATGCCTACTAATGGCATGGCTGTGATTGGCCGGTGCATCATGTGACCCAGCCTCTTTATAAGCTGGAGTCACAGTGCTGCAGTCACATGCTCCTTGGGTTAGTATAGGGAAAGGTAGCTGACGGCGTGAGGGACAGATTTTAGCCATTTTAAGACCTGATCCTGCATCCTGAGATAGATTACTTTACTACTGCTGTCTGTGCTGTTGCTCTGAGGACAGATAGCAGAAATTAGAGATTTCAC